>SZWC01005531.1:34478-71779 GCA_023375785.1 Penium margaritaceum
TCTCTCTCTCTCTCTCTCTCTCTCTCTCTCTCTCTCTCTCTCTCTCTCTCTCTCTCTCTCTCTCTCTCTCTCTCTCTCTCTCTCTCTCTCTCTTTCTCCCTGTCTCCAACACCTTCTCGTGTGGTGGAGCTTGGAGTTTTGGGACTTTGTCTTGCCGCCAACTCTCAGTTGCAGATTCAACACACCACACATGCTTCCTAATAGCCAGCCACGCCCACTTCTCCAGCCACTTAGCTGCATTATGCAACCCTATTTGGGTGTGTACAAGGCCTTTTTGCTCATCTGTCAAGCTTTCCACAGCCATGAAACCGATTGCGGTGACTTACCCGCAGGGCTAAGGTGTTTGCTTCCATGGATCTCCAGTCTTGGCACTCATTCTCCACTACATCACAGTGTGGCTTTCCACTCACCAAAAACACCTCTGCTCCACACTTGATTGCAGAGGGACAAATTTTCCAGTTTGTCAGTGACCGGGCATTCCCTCTTCTACTCTTTTGCCACATGTCTCCTCATCGTTTTCTGCAGTAGCTCCTACTCTACCAAAGACAGCTGCATCATTGGTACATCCGGGCTCCTTGGTCCTGCGAGATTATCACCCCGAAGGGGATTTGTTGCCAAATTTGCACCAGGATTTGCATCTTCAAATCCTGGTCAGCTGCAACTGCAGGTGCAAATGCATCAACACCACTTACAGCTAAAATGGTAACGGTTCTGTTGCCTCCTCCAAACCGTCAGGTGTCTTAACCACCTGGGCTGCCACTGCCCCAGCATTAGCAGCCTCTCTATAGTCGTAGCTATAGTGACCACACCGATAGCAGCTTCTGTCTCAGAAGCAGGTTACTCCTACTTACCTACAACCCACTAGGAATTTAACCGTTTGGACCTATGCAAACTCAACAACAGCAGTAGTGCCCACCTATCCACAGCCAGCTGGTATCTTACATGCAAGGGTTTCCACTAACTCAGCAGTTGTTCCCCGCTACTACATCTGCCGCCGTAGCAGTAGCATTGTGGTTCTTATCTACGGCCTGTCGAGCGTCTTGTCTGTTGAGACAGCTATGGCCTGATGCCCAATAAGCTGTAGCAAATTTAGCCATTACCGTAGCAGCGACCATTGCTGCCACATCAACATCAGCTTTCATCGTAGCAGCAGCAGCCTCTTGGCACATTCTACCGTCGTAGCAGCAACAACGTAGGCCTGAAACTCTTAGTTACACAACCAAAAGAAGAGATTTTTTTTCCGCCTCTGCCAACATGATATTGCCTCCAAGTTACCCCCAATCTAATCCCCTTTTAGCGAGGAGGAACAAGGCACAAGTAAAGAGTATGTGGCACATTGTAAGGAGTTGTGGTGTGAACAACGGTTTGGGCATATGTGCCTGTATCACATGTACGATCCAGGTGAATACGAATAAAAAGAAGTTGTTGTCCAGTATGAGTGAAATCAGGAAGAGATTGACCAACAGGATTACACAGCAAATGAAAGTCTCTACCCCCTCTATTGTTCCTCCCATAGGTGGGCTGCAGACATACGTCTAGCCACAGTAGCAAGTTTCATATTCTAAGTAGTCACAGTAACCCACGTAGGCTCAGCAACAACAGTCGCAGTAGTAGCAGCTCGCACTATCAGCAAGCCTTACACCAACCAACACTTTGATGCGCAAAGACTTGGCAGTAGATGAAGTTGTCAGTAACTCTTTTGCCATCCTTGATGCCATCCTTGCTGCTGATGTGAATTTTCTTGCCACTGGTAGAGTCTCTCGTGTGCCTGCTTCCACTGCTAGTGGTCCCATTGAAGATGAGTACGCACAGACCGCTTCCATTTACGGCCCTCTAACAGGGACTTCCATGAACGTTGCTAACTACTTATTCCCTCACACAACACTGTACACTTGTAAGTGTATACCATTAGCACCCACACTTCTTGATGCAACTCATTGTACACTCCCAACGTACACTTTCACTTCACATCCCCCTTTCAATCTGACGTACGTCAAACATTGGACACATGGATAGGTTTTTCAAGCAAAAAATTTGGTTAATACTACATCTCCTAGAAACTCAATGTTAGAGGAGGTAATGGTTTTACCATTTATACAACCGTGAAGCACATGTGACAACACTTCATCACACTTCATCATTTTTATCTTTATCACACTTATGTGGACCCTTGTCCATACTACACTCCTGCCTTGTGTACCTTTCCATGGAGTAGCCGCATACACTTCCACCCCACCCCTCTCACCTCTCACACTCTTCTCACTCAAAAAAACCAATGGTGCACACTGGTGTAAAGATTCACGTCAGAATAGCTCATAGCAACGCACACATCCAGGTTCACTTCCCACTTACACTTAGCCTCCACACCCCCATCCATAAGTCTAGCCTTGCATAAAACACCTTAAAAACTAGTGTTTAATTTCCGTCATGCCAAAATCATCAGGTCATCCACCTCCACATCCACATCCCATATGCACTTTCACCTCATAATTCCTCCCGCTCCCCTTCCCGTTCACCTCTTACTGAACCCACACACAACAAAACATTGTGTGCAATCATACTCACAAAGCACTAAGTCATTCATAAACCTCCTTAGGGAATCCCCACATACTTTCACTAGATATTCCCTTCCTAACATCCTATGCATCCACCCACCTCAGTACAACCACACAAAATTATTTACTAGAGCGTAACTTCCTACAACCTTCACATCACACCACTATCCTTCAGACACACTTCCTNATTCACCCTCATCCTCGTCATTGACCTTCCAAAGGCACGGTGAATAAGCAGCCTGGACCACTTTTGTTTGATTTATCCTTTTACGTGCTCTAGTAGCTGGTTTCCACACCACCGAGAGTCGTTTCTGTGCACATCCTCATCATCAGTTGCCTCCAAGCACGGAGATCTGGCCTCCAGCACCACCACTTAGTGGTTTACCTAGCCAGTCTCTTCTGTGGTCAGTTTTTATTCCACAAGATGGCACTCTACACGCCTATCCATGCCATCCACCTGGTGACATGGAGGCTCGACTGTTGGCACCCTCTCGTTGCTTGTCTAGCCAGTCTTCTTGATAGTCATCTCATACACCACTGGGAGAGAGCATTCTTCATGTACACCTTCGTCAACTGCCACCCCCTGGCACTGTGATGTGGTGGCCGGCATCACCTCTTCGTGCTTTTTCTGGCCATTTGCCCCTGTTTTTGGCTTCTATGCTGCTGCAAGACAACACTCTCCTGCGAAAACAGGAACCACTACTTCATGGTTTTGCCTTCCACTTCTGTGGAGATCGACTCCCCGTTTGGCCCCAGTGTCATAAGCGCCCAAGTGAGTGGCATCCACCCTTACTCCAGCCCTGTGAATCTGCTCACCCTCCACAGGAGTGAGACCTATCCAATTCATTCATAACCCTCAATAGAGCTATGGCAATCCTATGTACCGAGCTCCAGGGTCTTAGCCGGATTTTAGCTGATTGGACGGAATCCTTGGCCGACTAGGCCAAAACCGCAGTGCTTGAGGGTCTCTGACCCTCAAGCCATCCCGTCCAACCGCCACAGTCCCAGTTGACCCCGTTCGAGCCACGTAGCTCCTTCAACCAGTCGGCGTGGCACTGCCACGCTGCATTCCCCCCCACTAGGAGTGAGAGCCACCTGGACATCTCTGGTAATTCCAACGTAGGATTCGAGCCCTGGAACTCTGATACCAAAATAGCAGATTGAATGGAATCCTTGGCTGACTAGGCCAAAACTGCTGTGCTTCAGAGTCTCCGCCCTCATCCCATCCTGTCCAACCGCCCACAGTCCTGGGTGACCCCACTCGAGCCACGTGGCTCCTTCAACTGGTCAGCGTGGCACTGCCATGCTACACTCCCCCCCACTAGGAGTGAGAGCCGCCTTGGCATCTCTGGTAATCCCAACGTGGGATTCGAGCCCTAGAGCTCTAATACCAAAGTAGCGGATTGGACGGAGTCCTTGGCCAGCTAGGCCAAAACTGTGGTGCTTGAGGGTCTCTGACCCTCAACCCATCCCGTCCAACCGCCCACAGTCCCAGGTGACCCCGCTTGAGCCACATGGCTCCTTCGACCGGTCGGCGTGGCACTGCCATGCTACACGGCTGATGCAGCAACTTAGTGACCTCATTTTGTTTTAGCGTTCTGATTCTTTCAGTCCGATTTTTATCTCTTCTTCTTCCTCTTTATCATCTTCATCTGAGGGGGATTCTCCAACTTGAATAGACCTTCCATCTCAGTCCGCAACCATTCTCTCTAATCCTCCACTCCGCCAATATCATAATGACAATGGATCAGCCACAATCTAGTGCGAACTCCAGTTGGAATCCTTCTCGACGATCTTGTCAGCGGGCGGCACGTCATGTCCATCTTGTCTCAGGAACATTTGTGACTCCGTAGGCTTCTTAGACAATGCCGGTAAGGAGCGGGGTGTGCATCCGTCCACTATGACAGTGACTGCAGGAACAAGAGTGTTGGGTGTACCTTCAATACATGTTACATCAGTTGGAGGAAGATCACAAGGAGCAACTCCAGCACCTGCTCCATTAGCTGGAGTAATAGTGCTAGCAATTCTCTTATAACCAGTGACATTTTTCACACCTCGAGAACCTGTGGTTGTGTGCACCAGCATAGAAGTACGTATAGAAGGTGCATGATCTGTAAAGTTTACTACAACAGCTACGTCATTGGTATCAATAGCTTCAATAGCATCAGTTACATTGGAGGTGCCTGCATCCTCAAAAGCATCACGTGCATCAGCTGTACCTTCAGCAGCACCAGTTGCACCAGTTGCATCAGCTACATCAGTTTCATGATTAGTGTCAATAACTTCAGCAATAGTCAGCTTAGTCAATGGTTCCAGCTGCATAGGCTGCCTCACATAATCTGGCTGCCTCACATGCGTTGGCTGCATCAACTACATAGGCAACGTCTTCACTTTGAGGCGCATCAGCTCCACTAACTGCATCACTTGAATACACTTTACCAGGTGTACCATTGGTGTCAAGAATACCATCAGCATTATGTACATTGGCAGCATCTATTGCTTCGACACCATCAGCTACACTAGCATCATTCGTTACATCAGCTATACCTTCACCATCATAAGATGTAGCCACAGCATCCGCTATTCTAATTACATCGTTAGTATCCACACCTTTATTTGCATCAGCTGCGTTGGCGATGCCACATCCATTGGCGGCCTCACAACCATTGGCTGAATCACTTACATTGGAAGCATCTTTTAGCTATTGAGCTAACCACCTTTGGTAGAGGAGTCGCGAAACCAAAATGATCTCAGAGGTTTTTTCACCTTCTTCCATTGTAAACATGTACCATGTACCCCAAACTTAATTAGGTATACAGTTCACCTTCAAGAGTACTAACGCCTTAGCATTGCATCTCAAGAAGAGCTCAAGTCATTAATGTGCAAGAGTGCATCAAGCAAGGGTTAATTGATCAGCATGCAAGACACGACCTTTTACAGCTGTCTGTCCTCTCCTAGAACTCAAAAGCACATTATTGAGAAGTGGCCTGGTCCTGCCACATCACTAATAGACTTGCGATGTGGGCTTGACACATAAGCATCCATGTGCCAAGGTAACAGATCAACCATATAGCTTCCAAGAATCTACGGAGATTCTTTCTTGGAAGCTTCCACAACGACCAAGATGTGCATGGCGGCCAGGATCAAACTCATGACCTCTCACTCGGCCAAATCAACAAAATGGCCAAGTTAACCATTCGCCCACATGGTGTACTCATAGGTCATATCTCACATGAGATAGAGCATGGTTGAGTTACACTACAATGGATCCAGAGGTCATATCTCCATAAGGGGTACAACATTCCTGGTCTGTCATACAACACGGAACAAGGGGCAAGCATTCTCAACAAGTCTCTTCCTTGAACCTTGCATCAGCTACCATCATCATTCTTCATCACTTACGTTGACCATGCCGATACCTTGCCTGCCTTCCTGGTGGAGATCCTTGTCCGGTGGCTTTGTAAGCATATCAACCCGGTTGAGGTTGGTACCAACATACTCAACCTCCACTGTCTGCTTGTAGACCAATTCCTGAGCATATTGGTGGCGGATTTCGATGTGCTGTGTGCACCTGGACATGACTGGGTTCTTGGACATATCAATTGTGCTCATGTTGTCAATCTTGACGTTTGTCGTCGTTGCCTATGGTGCCTTCATCTCAGGTAGCAAACTACATAGCCACTGCATATCTTTATACACCTTAGCCAAGGCGATGTACTGAGCTTCAGCTCTTGAGTTGGTTTTTCGTCTCCCTCCTCAAGAAAGTGAGCCACTCTCCATGTTTTGGAGTGTTTTCAAGTTTAAGAAGCTCTCCCTTACTCACAGGCCTTTTGTGGAAATCCACATCTTTGCTTTGGATGACCTTTTTGGCTCCTCGGTCCCACATTTTATGAGATCTGTGTGCGGTATTGTAGCCGATGAAAACACCCTTCCGTACTCTTGTATCGAGTTTTCTTGGGGCCTCATCGGCCTGGACCTTGGCAGAGCCGGTGCAACCGAACACCTTGAGATAGGAGGTGTCCGGCTTCCTGCCTGACCATGCTTCTTAAGGTGTCTTCAGCTATTGTGTCTGCTTCTTCTTGCCTCTCCTTCTCAGAGTTTCTGCAAGTGTGAGGTTTACAAGATAGGTAGCCGTACGTGCTGCTTCAGCCTACAACCTAGGAGGCAACTTGGTGTCAAAGAGCGTGTACCTTTTCATGCCTAGGAGGGTCTTGTTCATCCTCTTTGCCACGCCGTTGCGTTGAGGTGAGTAGGGGGTAGTTGTCTCGTGTTAAACACCTTGTTTCTTGAGCAACTATCTGTAGGTTTCAAACTCTCCACCATTGTCTATCCTAAATGCCTTCACCTTGTTTCTTCTCTATCGCTGACCCATAGTGACAAAGGCTTGCACGTTTTCCTTCACCTCACTTTTGTTTTTGAGAAAGCGTATCCAGACCTTATGGCTGTTGTTGTCAATGCATGTGAGCGAATATCCGCTGTCCTTGGCGAAAAGGACCAGACACATTAGAGTGGATGAGGTCAAGGGGTAGAGGAGCACACATACCATTATGGTTGAAGGATTTTATGTTGGCCTTGCCCTGAAGGCATGGCTCACACAAGATCTCCGTTCCCTCCGTCTCATCACCTTGCTCCATCCCACGCACTAGCTCCTACTTTTCCATGAGCACCAATGTGCAATAAGCCACATGCCCAAAGTGCCTGTGCCACAAGTTCTCAAATCATGTGTGCTTGCTGGAATGAACATCCCTGCGGGCTGCTTTTGCTTCTGGTTTTATTGCCAAATCTTCCACTGACACTACTTCCGCTGATCCAAAATTTCCTTCGTCATTAGAATCTATGTTGCTACTCCCCTCACCATCACTCTCGGGCAAAGATTCAACCTTTGATGTTTTCATCTTGGTCTGAAAGACCTGTAGGCCATCAACGCAAGGGACCTATGCAACAACCTTCTTGGCAGAGTATGAGATGTTGATGTCGTTGGTAGGGAGTATCATTGCTTCCTTCTCTCTGAAGACCACTTTCATGCCATGGTCAATTATCTTATAGACAGAGAGCAGGTTGGCTGTGAAGGAGGGCAAGTAGACTACCCCCTCTAGCTTGAGGTCGAAGTCAGCACCATTGATACCCACGGTGACCAACTTATCACCAATCCCCTTATCTGACTCAACCTTGTTGTTGGTAACTCTGAATTTCTTGTTGCATGGAGCAAGAGAGGTAATTGTTTCTTGAAATAAGTGGCGTGCTCATTTGTCCCTGAATCAAGGCCGTAAGCTCCTGGCCTGAGTATCGCCCTCCCTTTGTTGTAGGCACACTCAGCCATCAAGCTTGTGGGATCTTTCCCACCACTTTTCCCTCTCCATTCTTCCCCATCCCCTCTCTTCTTCTTGGGTGCCGAGTACTCCCGAGCCCGGTGTCTAGCCTTGCCATAGTTATTGCAGTTTCTTTGGTACTTTGGACACCTCCCACTGTTGCTAGTGTTGTTGTTTCTATTGTATTCAGAGGAGGACATATTGCGGAAGGTGCCGCTGCACCGTGAGGTGAAGGCTGCTGTGTTTAATTCACTACTATTGCGAGACATTGCTTCATTCTGCACATTCTCTGAGATGGTGGTATAGGAAACTTGTTCTTCAGTCCACCCTCCAATCATTGTGACCATGGGACCCCAACTCTTTGGTAGCGTCATCAGAAAAATCATGGCCTGCATATCAGATTTCAGGTCCCATCCCATGCCGGTGGCTTGTTGCAAGAGTGTCTCAAACTTCTGCATGAATGCGGAAAGTCCGTCCCTTCACTAAGCCTCATGCTGATGAGGATCTGTAGAACGAAGAGATGGTTGGCATGTGAGGATGACTGAAACACCTTGCCTAGTTTAGCGCATGCCACGGCTGCCACTATACAACTGCTGATGTGGGACATGACTAAGGTTTGTATGGAGGACACAAGAACAGCGAGAGCCTTCTTGTTGAGCTTGACCCATGCCACAAGTTCAACACCCTCCTCCTTTGGTACTCGGATAGTATTTTCAAAACATCCTAGCAATTATTTATCATCCATGATGATCTCAAATGCCACTTCCAGAGTGCAAACCTGTGTCCATCAATCTTAAGGATGGGAGAATGGTTCGTTGGTTCCCTTGTCCCTTCCATCCCTACAACTACAACTGCTAGAGCTGTTGCATGTGTTGTTGATGCTTATGTACCTGTGTCTAAGGTCACTGTAGGGTTTTGGTGAGAAGAGGCAACTACTTGCCATGTTCACATTGGTTGTTGCGAGCAGATGTAGGCTTATGTAGGCTGATATAGGCTGATGTCAGCTCCCAAGGCGGAAGGGTGCAAATGTGTTGCATTCCCCTCCTGTTGATGTTGACCTACAAATATAGAGATATGGTGAGAGAGAGAGAGAATGCGCTCTCACTGCTTGTGACTTAGCGCTTGCATGCGTGCAATCTCTCTAAGCAGAGTCATGGACCCATAACCTTTTTTAGCTATTGAGCTAACCACATCTGGCAGAGAAGTCGCAAAACCAAAAAGCTCACAAAGGTGAGCTTCTTGGTTTTGCGGCTTCCTTTGCAGGCATGTGTCATGCACCCCAAAATTAATCAGGCATCACTTCACCTTCAAGAGTACTAATGTCTTGGCATTACATCTCAAGAAGGGCTCAAGTCGTCAATTTGCAAGAGAGCATCAAGCAAGGGTTAGTTTATCAGCATGCAAGACAAGTCCTTTTGTAGCTGTCTGTCTAGTCCTAGAACTCAAAAGCACACTCTTGAGAAGGGGTCTGGCCCTGCCACATGACCAATAGTCTTGCGCTATGGGCTTGACACATAAGCATCCTTGTGCCAAGGTGACAGATCAACCATGTACCTTCCAAGAAGCTACGGAATTTCTTTCTTAGAAGCTTCCATAACAACCAAGATGTGCATGGGGCCAGGATCAAACTCATGGCCTCTCACTTGGCCAAATCAACAAAATGGCCAAGTTAACCATTCACCCACATGGTGTACTCATAGGTCATATCGCACATGACACAGAGCATGGTTGAGTCACCCTACAATGGATCCAGGGGTCATACCTCCACAAGGGGCAGATCATTCCTGATCCATCATACAACATTGAACAAGGGACAAACAGGTTCAACAGCATTTACATGTTCAGTAAAATCAGTTGCACCACCATCATAAGCTCCCCTTGTTGGATTTACTACATTGACTTCAGTACCTACATCACTTGTGTTGATAGCTTCATTAGCATGAGGTGCATTGTTAGCGTCTCTTGCTTAAGCAAATGTATCTATATCAGCACCATCTACTAAATCAGTAGCATCTGATATTCAACATTGATAGCATTTTCAGCATCCGTGATAGCTATAGCATAACGTGTATCAGCTGCATCAACATCATATGGACCATCAACAACATGTACACCATTTGCTTTATGAGTAGCATTAGTTGCATCAACACCATTAACTACATTGGGAACATCAATTGTATCATCGCCATCGGTTCTATCATCAGTGTCAATGAAATCGACACTATGAGCTACATTGGCAGTATCGGCTTCATCAACATCATATGCACCATCTACAGCACCGGCACTGTTAGCAACCATTAATGTTACTACTCCTACGCTTGAGATTACTAGAGAAGTCTTGGATTCTTTTCCATCTATGGCAGTAACATTAGAGTTCGTTCCTTTGGTTGAGACAATAGCATCCAGATATACATGTGTAAGATATCAAGATGAGGAAGATGACATTCATTGTCTCATAAGTGAGCAGCAAGTTATGTGGCTAATGCTCACGAGGCATTGTCTAGCATCACTCAGAAATGTATAAGGTGTTGCTGATCACTTCTCCACCAAGCACATGTAGAGAACCGACTGTATAGAGATGTCTAGAGAGTATGAGTTCGGGAATACAGAGGAGTGGTTGCATGCTCTACATGTGACATTGGTTGTGCTAACAATTGAGAATTGAAGTGTAAACACCCCAAGTGGTTCTGATCATATTTCCATTACAGCCTTGGTCAGTGCCTCACACGATGGGGAGGCTGAGGCATCGGGTTTTAAAGACATCTCAGACTGCTTTAAGACGTCATTCTAGTTACCCCCATTCCTCTCTTTCATACTCGGACCACCTCTCTCTTCTTCAGTGCTCGACACGTCCCCTGCATGCCTTAGGTTGACTATCCGGCTTAGAAGCAAGACCTATAGAGGGATGACCCTCCAATAGATATGACGCATGGAGCCACTTGGCTTCGACTAGCAGAAATGGAGGCGTAGGTGCTCTGTTGAGTGATAGATACTTTTTCCACTACCTTCAGTAAGGTGTTGATGATGCTTCAGGATATTGAGTTTGAGCTTCAGGTGATAAGAAAGGAGGATCATGATGAGGTGCGTGAGCGTGCCTCTTCTCTCTGCAGTATAGGAGAACCTTCACACATGTGGGTGTGTAACTGATGTAGCAACTGAAGCGGTAAGCTTCTTTCGCACACATTCTGATTCACCCTTGTCCTCCAGTCCACGAGCATTGAGCACCATCTTCTTTGCCCCTACAACTGCAGAGTCAGATGAGGCTGATTCAAATGAGCCCACCAGTTGGGAACTTTCGTAGTCACTGGATGTGGGAGATTTAGCTTCACATCTTTCTTTAAGTCATGGAGCATTCAGTAGCGTCTTCCTCACTCCTGCACATTCGGAGTCTAATGAGGGTGATACCCAGGACCAAACCAGCTTGGACCTTTGACATCCGAGGTGAGGATGGCATGCTCTTCACTTCCTAATCAGGAGTTGGTGGGTGATAGGTGTAAGGTAGTGCGCAAGAAGTAACCCCATCTTCCCTTATCGGATGATTTCCCCACATTTCTAGCATCAATCGGGAGAAGTTTCCATTGTGCGGTTGATTTTCCCAAGATCTTTTCAATCAGGGGGAGATGTCTGGATATATTCAAACAACAAGTCCATGGCCTTCCACATGCAACGCGAGCAATCTCATTCTAGCTCATGGTGTTGGATTCCTTGTTCTTAGGGTTCCGTCAACGAGGGAGAGGATGCCTATATCTCCTCCGCGGGTACCTTGTTGACAACTCTCACAGCCTAGGGATGGTATTGGTGTTTTGGGCTTTGAGCTGTCTCAGTATAAACTGGTGTTCTGTTGTGAGCGCTTCATTTTATTCCCCAATGATGCTCCAGCACCTGCTTTGTTGCTGTTGCAACACACCTGACGCGTCTTGGTGTGGCGGACAGGATTTTCTTGATGATCATGACCCGGGCACTTGGTGGTTTGTACGAATACCTTAGGAGACCCCATGATGCGCCTTGAAGACACCCGTGGCATGAAAGCTTATACAGAGTGATCACACATAAGTCTGGTTTCTATTACGTGCCTCAGACATTTACTCGAAAGTCGAGACCCAAGCACTCGTTGAAAGGCTTTGATGCCGTAGGAGACCTGATGTGTGGTTCACTGATGATATGAGAACTTTACAATAGCCTATGGAGGCCGATTAGATGATGTCTGTATTTTGTCAACGGTCAAAATCTGGGTGCCTGGAGATCTGTTCTAGTGCCTTGGGAAACCGAATGTCATTGTTCTTGTGTTCGTTGGTATGCGTACTCCCTGACAGTCCATTTGGAAACTACAGGGATAACAAGGCATGCTGGGCGAGCCACCAGTCCCTAGTACACCATTCCAATGTTGGCTCATTATGATTAATCACTTACTGTAAAAGAACGCGTAACCAAATCTTGGTGCCGCAATTCTTCCTCACACCACCAGAGCTGATGGCGTTTTTTTAGTATGGGCATACATCCATTCAAACGGCTCTTTCAAGAACCGGCTTCATGAAGCTGTACAAAATGGGACTATGCCTAGAGTTTTGCGAAGACAGAGATATCAAGTGTTGCTTTCCTCTTGTGTCCATGAATTCAACTCTTTCATTGTTGAAGTTCGTTGGCCACTCACATCTCTATGCCCTCTTGTCTCCCCCTCCATGGCACACACATGTACAGATTAAATGACAATGGCCTTACCTGGGGAGGCGTCATGCAAGCGCACCATGACGGGAGCCTCCGGCGTCATGAAGTGGCTGCCTTACCCAGGAGTGCCCCCTGGCACATGCATGGCCATGGCTTTGCCATTTCTTATGGATGCGATAGATGCTAGGGTTCGTACATTCTCACTGCCTTGCCATGCATCATGCTTGCTTACCTCTGAGTGTCTTGGGGGAGTTGCATATTGTCCGGGTGCTGATCCTTAGGGGGCCACCGTGCCGGCTTTTGCCCTTGCATTGGTAAGAAACCGCCCTCGGTTTAATACCGAGTGGTCGGGCTTGACCCCCGGGTGGCGGCATGTGCTCACCCAAGCGAGCTGCTCGATGTGGGTACGTGCTCACCGTCGTCTTGGACTCTCACTCCCCCTCTAACTCCTTGTCTTGGTGTAACGCTCAATTTGAAGGCAAGCCTTGTCGCATCCATGGCTCCCGTTGTTTTCCCGGCTGCACGTATCCGTGGTGTGTTTGCTTAACAAGGAATCTGCCTAGCAAATCATGGTATTAGAGCTATGGGATACGTCCCCAGTTGCTCCTCGACCTTGGACCTATAATCTGCCCGTTGCACCGGTTTCATCCCCGTTGCAACGCGACTATGGCACTCTTTCCTGTGGCACCCTCTCCATAGCTGGTCCATTCACACCAGCACCCGCCACGGCCATATCTCTGGCCTGGCATCATCGGTACCGGCAACACTTCCCAGTCTTTGGAACTCTCGCCATCACTATCTCTCCGTCCCCGCTGACAGCGCATCTAAGCGCCACGTAGCAGCTCTCTCCGGAATCATCTCCTGCCACATCACTGCCCTTCTGTCATCACAACCCTTTCCGCACCCACCTACAGTCTTCTTGCGGTAGTCAGCACCCCTACTTTTGTCGTAGCCTCTCGTCCATCTTGACACTCTCAGCCTCAGTGCACCCCAGGCAGCGTCTCCTCAAGCACCTGTATTCTATAGCACCTCAGTTGGCAGCAGCATCATGTGGCTGCATCTACAGCCATAATGCCTGTCACACTAGATTCCCCACAGCTTGACAAAGAGTTGGACTCCCCTTGCAATGCAACTCATTACGCCGACACTGAAAATGAGGATCCTCGTGTGTTTGATGAGTCCTCACTCATCGAGGATAACATTCCATTGTGGTTTCGCATGCTCGATAGCGCATATTGGCACTCAAACGTTGCTGCAGCATCAAAGCATGAGGCAACAAGAGAGTGAGAGGTGATTGACAGGCAGGTATGTACGGCAGACGACCTGTCACCATCACCTCCTCCAAGCATGCAACCACCGCAGGACCCTCAATTGGCCAACCCCGCCTCCACTGCCGGCACTTATCCATCTCCCACACCAGCGGACGCGGCTGGATCGTCCACCGCACGTGATTTTCCCGGCGTCATCCCCATCTTGCCACTTCACACAGACTCCGTTGGCTTAACCGGCGCTATTCTTGATGCAGCCGCTAGTGCCGCAACAACTTTTGCAACAACAGCCCGTACCTGCAGAGTCCCAATGCAGATTACACTGAGCCACGCAGCCAAGGCATACAGACGTGCTGCAACATCTCTCACATTTCTCGGTGCTGTCGCCGCCAACATTGCCACACAATTGACAGCTGCATCCGCCACATCAGCTGCATCCTCTGGCCACTGCCGTAACCTCTGTAGCTGATGTGACGTCCAATATCGCCGGCTCATTTCGTGCATCTACTACATCTGCTGTTTTGACTCCCACTGGTGATCCACGAGAGCTGATAGCCCATGTCACCACTAGAGTCCTCATCGCGTCAGCATCAGCCACAGGCGCAGGCGCCACCGTCACCAGGCTCTTCTGCCTTACAGTAGCACTGGGTGGGTGGGTGGCTGTTGTGTCCTCTTCAGTAGCTACAGTGGTGCCGCCACTATTCTCATTGCTCCCACGCCGTTAGCCTGGTGAGCTCTCCCCACTCTCCTCACCTTCTATCTTCTCTCCACCTACACCTCTTGTCACTTCTTATCATGCCAAGAACAGAGGAAACAATAGAAACACTGCAGGCTACACTTAACGAGGCACAAGCTGCTCGTCAAAAGGTTGAATACGAGCTTCAACAAGGACGTGAAGCGCAGCATGAGCTTGCGGCCACAGTAGCCGCTCTAGTCATTGAATGCTTGCATGTAATTCTAGCTCTTACTGCTGCCCTGCCCGCTGATGAAAATGCATCTGCTTACTTGTTAGTGCCTCTCAGTGGTAGTGTCCCCAACTCCTCATCACCCGCTCCCTCCATTGGTGCCTTTGCTCGAGCCCTCCTCCTGACCAGACACACAGATTTTGAGATGCCACCACCATGTTTCACGTCAAAACTCACCTTTACCTCTTGGGAGACATGCTTTAGTGCATGGATACAAAGGGAACTTCTGTGGGAGTATTACTCCCCTGCTAAGCCACAATTTGTCCCCTAGCCCATAGAGGCGGCTTGGACAGTTCGGGCCCTTATCAACGCTGGACTTGAGGGTCTCCTTGACAACATTGATACATACAATGCTGACCCTACACGAGGCACATCCGCCGACCCCGTTGGTGCCTATGCCCTTATCCGTTGCCACAAAACTGTCACTAGACATGCTGCTCAAAGTGCTTTGACTGTGCAGTTCAATGCACAGTATCGGGCACACAGCCTACATCTTCTGCGTGATCTAGGCAAAGAATCCCCCAGCCCCCTCTCTTCCTGCTTGTCTATTGTTGCTGGTCTCATCCCTGAGCTCTCCCACCTCTACCTTGACGTATCCTAGGCAGAGCTTGAGCACCTTGCTGCTTCCCAAGTACCTGAGAACTCTCCCCCAGGGGTCAGCCCTCTCTATGAGTTTACTGCCTCTTGCCTCACTGACTGGTGAAGCAACTTGCAGAACAACCGCATGCATCGTGCAACCCTCGTAGCGGTCACTACCTCCTCACCCTCCTTGCCAGCAACTGCTCTCTCTTCTTCACCTCTCCCTTCCCCCGCTGTAGCTCATCAAACTCAAGCTACCTCTCGTAGCGGGGGTGGGGGTTCAAGTCGTGGGGGTGGCTATGGTGGGAAGGGGTGTGGGGGTGGCCGCGGTGGCAGGCCCTCCTCCGGCATCACCACTTCCACTAACGTCACCTGCTGGAACTGTGGCGCCACTGGACACTCTACACCAAAGTGCCCGGCTCTCCATGATGAAGTCCGCTTGGCATCCTCTATGTGTGCCCATTGGGTGAACACCGGTGTCACCTCCTCCTCTGCAGCAGCTGCAATGACCATTGTGTCTTCCTCACCTTCCTCCTCAGCCTCAACACTCACCACCACTTCTGCTCCTCTCCAGATCCAGTCGTCACCACCCCCAGTCAGCCCATGGAGCTGGATTTTGCCTCCATCTGGACCTCCGTACTATAGTCCTCCCTCCTTTCATTACTCCATGCCCCCTGATGATGGTCACTTCTCCGACCGCTCCTCCGATCGCTCCTCCGGAACTCCTCTGACCGTCGTCATGAGGAGCGCACTCTTCAGCGACGCTTGGTGGAAGCTCCTCCGCCTTCACTCTCATGGAGGTGAGAGTGTGAGTGGCCAATCTTGTGTGTCTGTCTGTGAGTCTGATGCTACCCTTTGTTGTACTACATTTGGTGGTGTGCAAGGGGCTTTGCCTGATGATCGTTCCTGGATTTAAGAATGGTAGTCTCATACGTTTCTTACTTGTCTTGGTGGTCCCTCCTCTCTTTCCTCTCGTGGCACTGTTATAGTCTGCCTTGTTCTACCCTCAACTGGTGCATCCCCCGGCCTCTAGATCATTGATTCTGGGGCCACACATCACATGACCTCCTGTCGTTCTTCTTTTGTGTCCCTCGGGACCGTTGGCTCTATATTCTCTGTGCGCACCGGCTCCGGCCAACTTCTCCTAGTTCAAGGTGTTGGTGTAGTCCGCTTTGTCGGCCCTAGTGGCACTGTCTACCTTCCCGATGTGTTGTACGTGCCTGTCCTTGAGGTCAGTCTGCTCTCTGTGACCACCCTTGACGACAAGGGCATGGACTTCTCGTCCAGTCTCGGCCTTGCCTCTATTGCTCTACGGTCGTCTGGCCGTGTTGTCCTTCGTGGCATACGTTGTGATTGTTTGTTTTGTCTACCTCTCATGTTACCTTCCTCTTTCTCTGCATCTGCACTTGTCCATGTCGCACCCTCCTTGTTTCCTGAACATGCTGATCTTCTCCATCGTCACCTCTATCACATTCACACTATCGCCATCCAGCGCCTTCTCTGCCTCCGGCCGGCGACTGGCCTTGACCCTGTCGCTTTTACGCCTGCATGCTCCTCTGCCTGTCAGACTATGCCAGTGGCAAAATGCATTGCTCTCGGTTCTCCACCGCTGAGGCCACAACCTCCCATCCTCTTGAACTTGTGCATGCTGATGTCATGGGCCCCTTACCCCAAGACTTCCTAGGTGGCCTTGGTCGTTACGTCCTAAGCTTGGCTGATGACCTTTCTCGCTACCGTTGGGTCTTTGCTCTTTGTTACAAGAGTGACGTCACTGATGTCCTTGAGTCCTAGCTTTCTCAAGCTGAGCGTGCCTATCTTCGTCCATTGCGTGTCTTTGGCAGCAATAGAGGGGGTGAGTTGTTTGGTCCCACCTCTTGCTTCCTTGAGTCGAGTGGTGTTCGTATTGAGTCCTTTGCCCCCTACACCCCACAGTAGAGTGGTGTGTCCGAGTGCTGGAATCGCACCCTTGAAGATGGCGTATGCTCTCTTCTCTTCGCCTTTGGTCAGTCTCCCTTGTTTGCTTTCGAGGCCATGTCCTACATGACGTGGATCTAGAATTGGGTCCTTCATGGTCATCTCCCTCACACGGTCACGCCCTTTGAATGCTGGTTGGGCCGACATGCTGACCTCTGCCATGCTCGCGTGTGGGGGTGTCTTGCTTCCATGTGGCTTCCAGTAGACCAATGGGATGGTAAGCTATCTCTCCATAGTCGCTTGTGTGTTTCCTCGGTGTCTCCCCATTCTCCAAGGCTTCGCATTTCTGGGATCCCTCTCATTTTTGTGTCACTGAGTCCCATGATGTGGTATTCTTTGAGCACCTATATGAACGTGGCGTTCCTCATTTTGGTGGATCCCTCTCTTTGCCTTCTCGGGGTGGGGGTGGCAGTCTTCCCTCTGGCTCTTCTGTTCTCCCCTCCATGCGTCCACCGGCACCCCCTGCCTCCTCCAAGCCCCTGGGTACCTCTGCCTCTTTGGGACCTTCATCCTCGGTCTCTCTTGATCCTTTGGATTCCCCTCTATCCTTAACGTCCCCTGCCTCCTCTGAGCCTACACCCTCTGGCTCCCTTGAGCCCTCCGCTCGCTTTGGCTTGTCCTCTGCCTCTGAGCTTGTTGCCCTCTCTAAGCCCTCTGCCAATTCTACTTCTCCTTCCCCTACAGCCTCTATGCACCCGCGATCCCCTGTGACCTCCTCCGTCTCCTTCACATGTTCCTTCTGCTCCCCCAGTCACACCCTACACGTGTGGTAGTCATCTCAGGGCACTCCCATCTCACTCTCACCCTGTCGTCTCTGGTGACCCTGGTCTCCGTGCTCTTGGTCTTGCAACCTCTGCCATGTCCATAGCTGCCTCTGTGGTGCATCCCAGTCCTGCGCTCATCTACTCCCTCATTGAGCAAGAGTTCCACTTAGCTCTCTCTTCTCCTGTAGCTGGGTATGTTGCCTCGTGGTTTGCTGCTGCTGGCCTCTCTCCCATTCCGCCTGAACCTTTGAACATGCAGGCAGCCCGCATGGCCACTGATTCCCCCTTGAGGGAGCAGGCCATGAAAGCCGAACTTGATGCGATGTCTGAGCATGGCATGTATGAGATCGTTGATTTCCCACCGGGCCACAAAGCTGTCGCAGCCAAATGGGTGTGCCATCGCAAGTTGAAGTCTGACAACACCATTGAATAGTACAATGCATGCCTCAGAGTAAAAGGGTCCTCACAAATCCTTGGGGTTGACTTTGATGAGACCTTTGCCCCAGTCGGTCGCTACACGACCCCCAGGGAACTCTTCCGCCTAGTTGTCTAGCATGATTGGGAGCTGGAGCAGATGGACATCAACAATGCCTTTGTGCATGGCAGGTTGGACGAGGAAATCTACATGGTGCAGCCGCCCGGTTTCTCTGATGGAACAAACCGAGTATGGCACCTATGCAAGGCTCTCTATTGCCTAAAGCAGTCCCCACGGTGTTGGAACCATGAAATCACAGCGACCCTGAAAATGGGAGGCTTCCAGAGGAGCACTATGGATCCTGCTCTGTTTCTCATTGTCCCTATCAAGCCACTTGTTGCCATCCTTGTCTCTTTGGATGAACTCCTCATTGCATCTCTTGATGCTACGTCCGTCGTAGCTACAAAATGCCTACTTCAAGCAGCATACAAGATGAAGGACCTTGGTCCAACCCGTGTCTTCTTGGGTATGGAACTAGAGCACGATTGCATACGTCGCACCCTGCATGTTCACCAAGGTGCATATGTTCGCAGCTCGGGGGAGTGGTTTGGACCGCTCCTCGTTGCCATCCTCACACCATCCACGCCCATGACACCTTCTGATCAGTCATTACTGAAGTCCTTGAAACCATCTAAACTGGGGGAGACGGTGGATGTGACCGACTACCTCTGGATCATTGGCTCCCTGATGTACCTTTTTACCACGACGCGTGCTGATGTTGCCTTTGCTGTGAGCTTCCTGTCTCAATTCTCTCAGTGTCCCCTTGAGCGTCGTCTTGAGGCTGCTTTACGACTAGTGCGATATGCACTGTCCACACCTCGTGTCAGGTTGTACTTTGTGTACACAATTCTCAGTCGTGGTTGACGGTTTCACTGACAATGCGTGGGCACATGATTCCGATGCACGTAGCAGATCAGGATACATCTTCATGGTTGGTGGAACAATAGTCTCATGGAAAATTGGCAAGCAAGGGTGTGTTGCCCGCAGCACAGCGGAGGCTAAGTATGTCACTCTTGGCGCAGGCACATGTGAAGCTTTCTGGCTCTATCCTCTGCTACAGCACTTGCGTGTTCCCATCCGTTGCATCATTGTGTGTTGTGACAGTCAAAGTACAAAAGCTATTGCTCAAAATAGTGGCATGCATCACTCACGCACTAAGCACATCAACGTGGAGCATCACTTTGTTTGCGAGTGCATTGCGCCTGGCATTGTCCAAGTTGCTTGGGTGGACACACGTTCTTAGAGAGCTGAATTTCTCAAGTCCTCAGCCAAAACGTCTTCAAAAGTGTTGTTCATGTTGTTGGTCTCATCTATCCCCATGAACCAAGTTGAGTTGCATGGTGTGTCTTTCGTGTTCCTGTCTGTCACATCTTTATGCGGGCACCATGTGTGTGGGGTTGTTTGCCTGCGAGTCATGGGGGAGTGTTGAAGCTCGCTGGCCACTCACATCTCTATGCCCTCTTGTCTCCCCCTCCATGGCACATACATGTACAGATTAAATGACAATGGCCTTACCTCGGGAGGCGTCGTGTGAGCGCACCATGACTGGAGCCTTTGGCATCATGAAGCATCTGCCATACCTAGGAGTGCCCCTTGGCACATGCATGGCCATTGCTTGACCCTTACTTATGGATGCGATAGATGCTAGGGTTAGTACATTCTTACTGCCACAAGGAAACGCTAGGCAGCAAGTTGGGACGGCAGCATTGTTGATGCAGCGTGTGGGCTTCCGTGCTCATTGCTTAAGTTTACTACCCCCACAACCGCTGGACCCGGTCGACGGCTGCTGCTGCTGTTGCTACTGACCCTTGCACTTCTTGTTCCAACGCTTCTTCTTCCCCGGCAACGAGGAGCTGGTGTGGTTAGCTGCGGCGCGAGAAGCGACGGCCACGGAGGCAACGGCAGGGGAGGCGAGAGCCTCTGTGCGCTAGAGTTGGGACTCCAGACGAGCTTCCTCAATCCGGAAGAAGAGCTCGTATGCCCAAAGCATGAGGGTGCCGTGGGCCGCCATGGTGGAGAGGACATTCTAAGAATAGTGCACGAAGTCGTCCGCGTATGCGCCGGTGGCACCGTGCTTGATGGTGAGGAGCACGGCCAGAGGAGGTGGGACAGAGGTGCCGAGAGGACAAAGGATGTCCGCCCGCTGCCAGTAGGCGGTGACCGTCTCGGTCTCACCTATGTGCAGGGAGTAGAACTCCTGCAACAGACGCCTGGTCTCATCCTCACTAGACAGGCGATGGGGACGAGTGAGGACATGCCACGCGGCTGAAGGGTATGGGGTGGCGCCAGCGGTGAAGTTGCCGAGAAAAGGCTTCAGGGCCAGGCGGGAAGCCGGAGGGGCGACGGGGACGAGGGCACGTACGGTGCGACCAAGGTCATACAACTGGTCAGCTTGGGTGGAGTCAGACGGGAAGGTGTAGTATGCCCACATGCCCTCACCCTGCGCCCAGATGCGGAAGCTCAACTCCCAACTCCGGAACTGCCCGCCGGTCAGAAGCAGCGAGGGCGGCGTCTCAAAGTCCTTCTGCCTGCGGCCGGCATCTAGAGTGGGGCCAAGGACGGAGGTCACCGTCTGTCGCTGGCGCTGAGTCTGCTGTTGCGCCAGGGAATGCGTGGCAGCCGACATAGCGGGGCTGGCGTGCCCAAGAGGAATGAATGGTGGCATGGAACTGGTGGCAGTCAAAGAGGCCAATGGCTATAGTGCTGCAAGCTGCTGCATCAAGGCGGTGAGCTGTTGCTGAATGGTAGCCAAGGGGTCTAGGTTGCCGCCAACGATGCCAGGGAACTACCGCCGCTACTGCTGCTGCTGCTACTAATGCAACTGCTATTGTTGTTGCTGCAACTACTGCTATTACTGCTGAACGAAAGCGGAGCTGGGTGTCCCCTCAGCAAAGGAGGACCCCTCCCCAGACTAGCTGTTTCCATGGTGGATTTTGGTGCCCCTCTTCCTTTTCTTGTTTTTTCTTCTTTTTTCTTTTTTCTCTTTTGTGTGCTGCTGATGTCAGTAGTGACGTCAATCTAGGATGGCTGACGTCAACAGATGCTACTATGGTATGTGCAAAGCTACTCCTTTGGAGTTTCTTCCTATTCACTTCCCCTGGTTATTTTTTTAATCATGATGTCAACAGTGACGTCAGCAATGACGTCAGCGGGTGGCCGCTGATGTCAGTAGCGTTCGTTGATGGAGTTGCTGCTGCTGCTGCTATTGCTGCCACTACTGTTGCTACTACTACGGCCGCTGCAGTTCCTGCTACTGTGGTGGTAGCTGCTACTGCTACTGGTCCTACAGCTAAGTTGTTGCGTGCTGTTGCGACTACTGCGGCTGTTGCGGCTGCTATAGTGGTTGTGGCGGTGGCGACAGTCGCGGTAGGATGGATGTGCTGGCAGGATGGGGATCTTTTTGTTTTTTTTGTTTCCATTTCGCTCGTCACAGTGAGCTCACTGCTCGCTACGAGCGACAAGCACTGAGCAGTGAGCTCGCTGCTTGCTGCTCGCTACGAGCAGCGGGCTCACTGCCAACAACTCGCTGCTCGCAGCGAGCAGTGGGCTGTGGGTATTTGCGACTGCTGCAACTGCTGGCTAGTTGCAGCCGCTGCTGCTCACTGGTGCTGGCCGCTGTCAGTTGCTCCTTGCTGGTGCTGCTGCTACTGCCGGCTGCGGCTGGCTGTTGGTGCTGCTGCTGTAGTCTGCTCCTGCTGCAAGCTACTACAAGCTGCTGCTACTGCGCGCAACTGTTACAGGCTACTGCTGCCACTGCTTGCTGCTGTTGCAAGCTGTTGCAGCTGTCAGTCACACCTGGATGACTTCGCCGCGTGCGTCGTCGATAGCATGCGCCTGACGTGGCCTGCTGCTCACCTCCTTGCATCAAGCGTGGGGATCAGTGTTGTTGGAAAACATCCGGCAGCATTTCCCCTGGCCCAGTGGCCATGGGAAACAATCTGTCGCCGCCACCAGGCGGGTCTATGCTGCTAGAAAAAAATCCGACAGCATTTCCCCTGCACTAGCGCGTTTGGAGGTTCACCGGCGTTGTCTGGCACCTGTGTGTTAGTCTTTTGCTACTACTACTACGCTCTGGCTCTGAAACCAAGAAGGAAACGCTTGGCAGCAAGTTGGGACAGCAGCGTTGTTGATGTAGCGTGCGGGTTTCCACGCTCGTTGCTTAAGTCTGTTGCCCCCTCAGTCTGCTGCTCTAGAGACTAAGTCTGGAACCTCTGGGTTTGTTACTCAGAAATGCGCGCGCTAGTGTTAGCGCCAGAAGGCAGCTGGAAACTAAAAGTAACTGATTAGGAATGAAGAATGAGCAACAATGGGAAACCCCTCCAAGTTCTAGCTCCCCCCCACTAGTGTAGAACTTGTTACTCAGCTAACCAACTGTAGTGAGAGGGCCGGTTTGGCCCTCCCACCTCGCGATAGCGAAGGGGTGGCTGCAAGCCACCCCTTGCTATTGCGAGGGTTGGCCGGTGGGCATCCACCCGCTGGCTACCGGCCGGCCGGCGGCCGGCCGGTTGGGTGGCCGGCGACCGGTCAAGTGACCGCCCGGCCATCCGCCGGCGAGCCAGCAGCTGCCGATCGAGTTGGTGGCTCGATCGGCGGCCAAGAACCCATGAGGCCTCTAGGGACGCGGCTTGTGGCCTCGTGCCCTCGCCCTCGCTCGCCCTCCTCGCTCGTGAGATGAAGCGAGCACAAGGGATAGAGCGAAAGCGAGGAGCGAGGTACCCACGAGAAACATCAGTGCGAAATCGCCGATCGTGCCTCACACACAACGATTTCGCGCAGACGCGTGAAAACAGAAACTCGAGTTCGTTTATGAAAAACTGCGAGTTTCTAAACCAGAAAACACGTGCAAAACTACGAGTTTGAGATAAAATCCCCTCGTTTCAGACACAAAATGAGGGAATTAGGCAAAAACAGAAATGGGCCTCCGAAGACTCGAAATGCTTGAGTCTCCCTGCTCTGGGTCGTTGATGACAATTGCCCCTCAGTCCTGCGAAGGGGGTAAGCCCCTGATGCGGACTGAGAACACCATTATGCGAACTCCGACGACGACTTCAGATCAGGAGCTGGAGACACGACACGTTACACTGGTTCTCAGAGCCAGACGACCCCCGCGACAAAGTGTTTCATGGAAACGGCGGCTACGACATGTATAAAATGCCGCCAGTAGCTGCAAACAGCAGTAGAATTGCCAGAAGGGACTACGGCATCTACGCTTCACCATTTGAAATGCCGTAAAGTGCATTAAGAAGCTAGAGAAGAGATTTATTACTTTACGCTTCTTTTCCATAGTCTCTTTCCCATCCCAGTGGGCTAGGGGAATGTTTTTGGGATGGGATAGAGAGTACCCACCCCCAAAACCACTAACTTGTTTCCCTCTTCTCAAGGCTCCTTCCACTCCTCTTCAACCAAAAATTGGAGCAGCACCTTTCTCCAATACCAAAGACTCTCACGGTGTGAGAGTGGGTGCTCTCTGGAGATTTAGCCTTGGTGTGTGGAGAGCACAGTAGCAGCAGAAAGATAGAGTTGGAGATGTCTGGAAGCCAGAGCTGGAAATTACAGGTTAAGTAGATTGAACTGAGTACAGGGTATTCATACTGCCCGACTGGCTAGCCCAGGCCTCAGCCTACTGCTTTACTAGCTTGTTGTAGCAAGGTACTTGCTCCTGAACCCAGTGCTCTGCTTGCACCTGAATCTTGTGTTTCTACTTGCACCTAATGCCCAGTGCGAGAAATACATGGCTGTTGATCGTCGAGATCGATGGTCTGTCTTCTCTCTTGGCGAGCCGCTGCGTGCATCGCACGCCACCGCGTATGCTTTCCGGCAGTGAGTACGGTGTCGCGGTTGACCGCATCTGGTGTCGGTAGCCCGCCTCCGAGAGAGACCCCTCGACGGGTAGCGTATTCGATACGATGCCCGTCGAGAGGGGGAAGCCACCCCCGCCTGGCGTGTTCGGAACGCCGTGTGGGGGTTCGCGTGAAACACACCCCTAGCGTCGGCGTGAATTCCACGCTAGCGCTCACTCGTGCGCTCGTTCCACCTCCTCCTCCTCACATCAGCGCCGGCGGGGTTGAGCCAGACCTCCCGACGCATTTTCGAAAAATGGAAAATGCACCGAGTGCCCCCAAATCCCGGGTGAGACCCCGAGTATGCCAGGAAAATAGGACACCTCGTCACATTCACCCCCCCCCCCCCCCCCGTTGGAGGCGTGACGTCCTGGCGCTCCTGAGATACTCTTGGAGAACAGTGTTGGTACCCCCGACATGGAAGTTGGCCTCTGGCTCCCAAGAGTTATGCTCCGCCGGGTACTCCTTCCACTGCACCAGAAACTCTCGTCGATGTCCCCTCTGTTGGTCCGCCAAAATCTTCTCCAACTCAAACTCCTCACTTCCTTCAACCTGGACAGTAGGAGGTGGAGCTGTCCCGCGACCCTGGAAGAATGAATTGAGGTCGCAGTAGGCACGAAGCAAGGAGATGTGGAACGCTGGATGGATGGTGTTGTGAGCTTGCAGCTCCAGCTTGTATGAAACGGTCGACAGCGTCTCCAAAATGCGTCAGGACCCACCCATCGTGGTTTCAGTTTGGGACTCCCAACTCCCATCAGGTGCAGGTTAGCAGAGTTTAGCATCACCTGATCTCCCACTTGGAACTCCGCCGCAGAGCGATGCTTATCAGCCTACGGCTTCTGCTGCTTCTGTGCCTTTAACAGCCGTTGCCGCACCACGTCCCAAGTGGTGGCAAACCCTTCAGCAATCTACTGCAAAGCCGGAAGAGATGTTGCCGTAGCAAGGATGGCTGGGCTCAGTGGCTGGTGGCCATAGACCACCTGAAACGGTGACTTTCCTGTTGATGCTGACATCGCTGAGTTGTAGGCAAACTCTGCCACTCCGAGCTTCTCCTCCCAAACCTCTCCATCCGGTGGGAACATGCTCTGCAGCAGTTGCATCAATGTCTGGTTCGTGCGCTCCGTCTGTCCATTGCTCTGTGGGTGATACACCGTGGTCAGCTGCACCCACGTGCCCAGCTTCTCCATGAGATCTCTCCATAATCGCAAAGTGAAACGTGGATCGCGATCTGAGACCACCGACTGCGGCACTCCATGCAGCTTGATGACATGGTTGAGGAGGAGTTGAGCTATCCCGGCAGCTGTGATACTCTCAGGACATGCGATGAAATGTGCCATCTTGGATAACCGATCCACC
Organism: Penium margaritaceum; assembly: GCA_023375785.1. Lineage (NCBI taxonomy): Eukaryota > Viridiplantae > Streptophyta > Zygnematophyceae > Desmidiales > Peniaceae > Penium > Penium margaritaceum. Next base: position 60,229 of record SZWC01005531.1, read on the forward strand.
ACCACCAACACTATGTTGTTACCCTGCTGTGTCATAGGCAACCCGCCGATGAAGTCAAGCGAGATGTCTGTTCAAGGCCTCTCTGGTAGAGGTAATGGTTGTAGCTCCCCTGGTGACTTGGTCCTCCATGCCTTGATGCGTTGGCACACATCGCAACTGCTCACAAACCTCTTGCAATCAGTTGCCATTGACGACCACCAGTATTGGCGTGTCAAGGCTTTCAGCGTCTTGTCGAAGCCGAATTGACCCAAGAAACTGGTGTCATGTACCTCCTCCAGCAACAACTGCTTCAATGGCACATAGTCCGGCACGACAATCCTTCGCTCTTGTCCCCTTCGCCAATACACCCAATCCCACGTGGCGTCTTTCAGCGCACCACCCTTGAATTCACTGTCCAAGCCAAAGCCGTGCTTGAACAGGCTATGCATGACTGGAGATCCCATCAGCACTGAGATAGCATTGAGGCTCAAGTCCGGCCTTCGCGATAGAGGATTTGTCAAGTTCACCTTCCCAAGCTTGTATTGGATCTCCTAATCAAAACTTCCTTCCAAGAACTCCATCCAGCGAGTTTGTCGGCGACTGAGATTCGGCTGCGTCTTCAGGTACGTCAATGCGTAATGATCCGTGAAAACCACGCAGCGTCGCGACTTGAGGTAGCACCTCCAATGCTTGAACGCATGGATCACCGCCAGCATCTCCTTCTCATGGATTGCGTAGTTCAGCTGCGCCCCTCACAACTTGCAAGATGCATACGCAATTGGCTGTGGCCCCTTTCCGTGATCCTGCATCAGCACCGCCCCAATGGCACTATCGCTTGCGTTCGTCGCCATGACGTACTCTTTGGATGAATCCGGATGCACCAAGACCGGAGCGTCATACATTACAGCCTTGAGCTCCTCGAAGCTCTTTTGCTCCTGATCGCCCCATTCCCACTGGTGATCCTTCCTCAGCAACTGAGTCAGCGGCGCACCCTACTTTACGTACCCCCGGATGAATATCCGGTAGTAGTTGACAAACCCTAGGAAGACCTGGATGTCACGCGCACACTTTGGTGTTGGCCACTACTTCAGTGCTTCCACCTTTTATGGGTCCATGCGGAGACCTTTGCCGCTCACGATGTGCTCGAGGAACTCCACCTCCCTTTTCTCGAACTCACACTTTGAGAGCTTTGCAAACAGCTTCTCTTTTCGAAGAATGTTCAGTACCTACCGAAGGTGTTGCTGATGCTCTTCCAGAGTTCGGGAGTAGACGAGGATGTCATCGAGGAACACCACCATGAAATGGTCCAAGTGAGGGTAAAGTGAGCCTCATCCTGTTCATGAGGCTCATGAACGTTGCAAGAGCGTTGGTCAACCCAAACGGCATCACGAGGTACTCAAAATGATTGTACCGCGACCGGAACGCAGTCTTCTCCACATCCTGCTCCGCAATCCGGATCTGATGGTACCCCGAGCGCAAGTCAATCTTGCTGAAGAACTGCGCTCCCCTCAACTGGTCAAACTGCTCCTCGACCCTTGGCAGCGGGTACCGGTTCTTGATCGTTACGTTGTTCAGTGTGCGATAGTCCACACACATCCGCAGCTCCCTTGTCTTTTTCTTCACAAAGAGGACCGGTGCATCGTAGGGTGACACCGATGGTCTGATGAAACCTTGCTCCGTCAGCTCCTCCAACTGCTTCTTTAGCTCACCCAGCTCATTATCGCAAATGCGATAAGCAGCTCGTACCGTTGGAGTTACTCCCGGAACCAGATCAGTTTTGTGGTCGATGTCCCGCTTCGTTGGTAAACCCTTTGGCAGCTCAGTAGGAAACACGTCACTGTAGATGTCCAACAATCCTTTGATGTCTTCCAAGAGCTTTGTTGCAGGTGCTTTCTGCTGCTCGCCCTCTAGTTGCTTTGTCTCTGTTGCCAGCACTTCCACCTCTGTAGTTGCTTCCTTCTGCCACACCCACAAAAGGTACACTTGTTTCTCCTTGCGCTGACAGCGCTTCAGCTGCACGTTACTCAATTTTGGCACCTTGCCTGCCTTGGAGTTCTTTTCCTCTGCCCACAACGGCAAAACGATTTGCTCTCCGCTTTTCTTCACTTTCACCTGGCTGCGCACCCAATCCACAGCAAGATTCCACCCGTGCAGCCAGTCACGCCCCAGAATGGCGTCATAGGTATCCATTGGGCACGTGCAAAAGTTCACCTCGCACGACAGCTTGCCTAGACGGACCCTCAGAGGCTTCAGAGGCAGTCCGCACTCCAGCTCCCCTTGCACCAACTTGGCCGTAGATGGCTTCCCGAGTAGCCGTGCAAGCCCCAACCTCTCTGCAAGCTCATCGTTGAAGAATGAGTGCGATGCGCTGCAATCCAGTAACGCTTTAATCTGCCGGCAAGTCTGGCGCCTCTCGTCGTCCGCAGACCCAGCCGATAATATTTTGGCTTTCACGAGGATCCCCGAAACGCTCCCGCTTCCTTCGCTCCGCAGCAATACACTCGGCAGCTCCCTAGTTGTCGAAGGACTTTCGGGGCTGGTGTTCACAGATGCGGACAAAGCTTTCCCAGCAATAGACCTTCTGCCACTCACTACCGGTTACCTTTTCCCTACTGCTTCTTCTTGTAGTCCTTCTTGTGGTGTCCAGGCTTCCTGCAGATCCAACAGTTCCCACCACGCGACATGCTCTCTTGCTGGCCTCCCTGCACTGCGTCGATCTCCATGGGGTCAGCTTGTTGGTGCTGCGCTCGACGCTCAAAATTCTCTTGCTTCTCACAGAAACCCCCTCGATGGTAGCATAGCGCGTCAACGCGCTCAGCAGTGGCTACCATCGCCTGGAACTCCGTGATGCCACTTAGTGCCAGTGTGCACTGAATTTCTGCCTTCAAGCCGTCGTGGTGTTTGTCTGCCATCTTCGGCTCGCTCATGTTGTCGATCTCCGAGCACAACGCCAAGAAACGGCGTGTGTACTCCTGCACCGAGCCGATCTGCTTCAGCTGCTTAAGCTTGTTGCGTGCGACCATGGAGGCATTCACAAGGTTGAATCGATCTCTGATGGCTTGCTCGAACTGCTCCCATGTCGTCGGCACGCACACTTTAGCTTGCCCCGCGCCTGGCTGCCACAACACGGCATGTTGCACAGCTGCGTTCCCACCCCACCTCGAGTGGCCACCATATTCAGCTGCCTTCACCACTCCAATACTGCTCCACGTAGCAATGTCACCGCGAATGACACACGCACAGCATCGTCCTCTGGAGGGTGACCCAGAGCCCCAAAGTAGCTATTCATCGCAAACAACCAGGTCCAAACGCTCGCACCCTTGACAGAGGGATTGAACGCTTCCGGAGCCTTTGACTTTGGTTTTGGCGGACTCCTTGACCGGGCCGCCCCCACCTGCCCAGCGCCAGTCCCGCAGGTCAGCCATCTATCGATTGAGCCGCTCGTTATCCAGCTTGAGGGCTCCCAGCTGCTCTACGATCTGCTGTAGGGCCTGCTCCATGGCTCTGGATGAATTTTAGCCACTAGAGATCCTTTGAGAAAACTTGGCAACGTTTCGGCAGCAAGAGATTTTTTTTTCGGTAGCAATGCTGTAGTCCGGGATGAGAATCGAACGTCTTTGAAGTGCGTGGGAGTCACCCGTCATCTCCCGCACGTGCACGGTAGGCCGTGTGGACGCTCTGGAAATTCAGAACGTTTTTCAAGAGGTTGGCTCGTGCGTTGGCTTCAAAGTCTGGTCCAGCAATCTCCCCCTTGATCAGCCTCGACGTTGTCCGGCGTACTCCGTGCCTTTGCTCGTTGAAGTCTGTGGAGCTCTGGCAGCGCTTCCGCCCAATGCGTGGCTCTGGCTCTGATACCAGATGTGAGAGTGCGTGCTCTCTGGAGATTTAGCCTTGGTGTGTGGAGAGCACAGTCGCAGCGGAAAGATAGAGTTGGAGATGTCTAGAAGCCAGAGCTGGGAGATACAGGTTGATCAGATTGAACTGAGTACAGGGTATTTATACTGTCCGGCTGGCTAGCCCAGGCCTCAGCCTACTGCTTTTCTAGCTTGCTGTAGCAAGGTACTTGCTCCTGAACCCAGTGCTCTGCTTGCACGTGAATCTGGTGCTCTACTTGCAGCTAATGCCTAGTGCTAGAGACACATGGCCATTGATCGTCGAGATCAACGATTTGTCTTCTTTCTTGGCGAGCCGCTGCGTGCGTCGCACGCCACCGCGTATGCTTTCCGGCGGTGAGTGCGGTGTCGCAGTTGACCGCATCCAGTGTCGGGAGCCCGCCTCCGAGGGAGACCCCTTGGCGGGTAGCGTATTCGACAAGCTGCCCATCGAGAGTGGGAAGCCACCCCCGCTTGGCCTGTTCGGAACGCCGCATGGGGGTTCGCGCGAAACACACCCCGAGCGTTGGCGTGAACTCCACGCCGGCGCTCACTCGCACGCTCGTTTTGCCTCCTCCTCCTTGCATCAGCGCCGGCGGGGTCGAGCCAGACCTCCCGACACATTTCCGAAAAATGGAAAGTGTGCCGAGTGCCCCCAAATCCCGGGTGAGACCCCGAGTATGCCAGAAAAATAGGGCACCTCGTTACACACGGGCTGAGAGAAAAAGAAGAAGGAGAAAAGTGCTACTTGGAGATTTTTTGAGGCCGCCACATTGCCTTGAAGCACAAGAAAGGCGCCTCCAACAGGGGGCAAGGTGTGCATAGAAGACGCAAGAAGAGGCCAAGGAAGATCAGAAGACAAGAAGACAAGAAGACAAGAACACAAGAAGAAAAGTAGTGTTTTGCTTCTTGACCTTGTACTTGCTTGTTTATCTAAGTTTTCTTTGCTTTCCTAGTGCCGTGAGTCATGGCTTAGGGTTTTGCCTACAAACCCACGACCTTGTGCCAACTTGGCAACCTAGGAAAATAGACATAAAAATTAAAATTGTCTCGCCGATCGTGAGAGCAAGATTTTAGGAGGTGATTCCTCCTTTAAGTTGTGGGGTGATCCTCAGAACGGTCTTCACCTGCTAGTTGCACGAGCGACGAGATGGCAAGTGCCAGACCGTCCAAGACCAACAAGGGAAAGGTAATAACGTTCTCACCACACGCCCTCGGTGGACTCCAAACTTTGGGAGCCGGCGCCGCGAGCACAATTGCCAACCCAAAGGCAACCGTTCCAACTAAGGCAACAATACCGCCTAAGGCAATTGACGCCAACCGCGGCGACACCGAGAAGCGTGCGGAGGCCGAAAAAGTACTCAATGCGCACGTTGACGCACACATGGACGAGCCCCACGCAACGGACGCCGCAATGGAGGAGGATCTGCCGGAGGGGGACCCCGAAGAAGAGTATGACGCCGAGGATGACGAAGGCGACGAGGATCGCGACCATTGCCATTGTCATGCGGTGAACTCAAACCAATCGTTCGAGTAGGGTAAGGCAACCGTCGCATCGCCCGAAGCTGCCGACGGCAGCGAGACTGCCAAGAGCAGCAAGGGTGCTGAAAGTAGTCACACAAGAGGTTCTCACAAAAACGAGCCAGACGACGTCGCCGCGAAGGCAATTCGCGATGACCGACGTAGGCTCGCGGAGTTTGCTACTGAGGTGGCAAGCCGACTCAAGATCACCACCGACGGTGGAGATACGGCACCACTCGGAGGAATGGGGGTGGACCCCCCTTCCTTCGATGTTGCCGCAATGGGGCAGGGCACCGCCCACTCAAGCGCCGTCGCTGACTACAGTCTCCTCCGAAAGGTGGGACTCATTGGAGGCGTGTACGTGAATCGTACCCTCCTGCAGAGGGTAAGGGTACACGGACAACGCAAGGCCCAGGAGCCCATTGCCGATGCTCTAACGACATCAGAGCTCAAGTTTGTGTTCACCAACCTGCTGGCCCACGTCAAGGAGAGCATCACGGACCTTGACCGTGATCGCTCGCTGTAGCGCCTAGCCGCCCATGAGGCAAGCCGCAAATACAACGACCTCGACAAGGCATTGCAGAGCGTGACCCAGGTGCGGATGCCGCATCAAGCGTAGTGTGCCGTAGCTGTGGAAGCCAGTGTCGGTGGAAGTATCGACTTGCCTACCTCGATGACTTCGGGGCCGGTGATGAACACGTCCTTCCTCCACAATGTGGAGATCTTCCGGAAGGGCTTGAAGCTGACCGACTGGTTGAATCACATGGAGCACGTTCTACATGTCCACAAGGCTCCACTCCGCTAGTGGGGCGACCTTGCCATGACGTGGCTTGAAGACAAACTCTTCAAGTATGTGGTCAAGGACAGGAGTGCGCAGCAGCCGCACCTTGAGTGGCAGCCAATGCCGTGAGAGGCCGTTTACGCGATCATGCGTAAGAAGTGAACCCAATGTGAGGAGACGCAGCATGCCTTGTACAAGATCAAGGACTTCAGGCAGCTGGGCAGCTCGCTCCAATCCTACTTGAGCGAGTTCACTACACTCGTGATGGAAGCCAAAAGCTTCATTGAGGACGACGGGACTCAAACCTTCAAGTACCCGGAGTTCATGCTGCTAGAGTACTTGCATGATGGTCTTGCCAGCGAGAAATTGAAGGACAAGACCACCACGAGAGCCATTGGCCAAGCTTGGACAAGCAGGAGGGCGTTGCGCAGCTACATGAGCAAAGTGTATTCGGTGAACCCGAAGCACTACTCTGATGCACGATGGAACGCGCGTGCACGGCAAGGCCGCGACATGCACATAAACGTTGCAGGGGCTCGTGGGTCAGCTAGATAGCAAGGCGGAGCCAAGGGCAAGCAGCCCGCAAACCCTCTAGCCAAGAAGGCTGGTGGACACAAAGGCCCCAACAAGAAGCACAGCCGCGAGAATGACGAGCTGCAAGCAGCACGTGAGCACAGCAACGCAACCTTCCGCGAAGGGCTCTGCCACAACTGCATGCAGCCGGGCCACTTTAGGGCTCAGTGCCCTGATGCTGCTGGTGGTGGACAAGAGGTCGCATCGTTAGCTGTAGTAACAGCACCTCGTGGGGATGGTGCAACAGGAGGCCGCAAACAGGGCCGTGGACAGGGTCGCGGTCGCGGCAATGGACCCGACCGTGGTAACGGACAAGGCCGTGGGGCGGGTTTTCCCCATCCCTGAGTGACACTTGTGGGGACCACTCAGGGGTAAAACTGGATCACGAGTGTGGGTTCATGTTTCAGATGAGGATTTTAAACAATTTGAGTTTTTGACGAGTTCAAATTTCTCTGTTGTTTTCTCTCCTGTTGTTGAAACACATTCTACATTTGCTGACCGACATTGCCCACTAAACCTTGCATCTCCGGACAAGAAGCATGACCATACATGCATGGTGGTGGTGACACCGACCACTGTGCAAGGGTTGTGCGACACAGTGATTGAAGCAAACGTCCTCAAAGCAATGAGTTCAATCACGTTCGCAGTACCTTTAGTCGACGATTTCGACCCGGTCAAGTTTAAAGAATGGAAGATTCTAGCCAAATTCATACATACCCACAAGATGTGGACTCGAGTGGGTGAATCATGGGAGTTGTGACGTGTGTCGTACAAATTCCTTGTTTATCACAAACTCGACTTGCCGTCGTCAAGCCTGTTCAATTGGAAGAGTGGAGGTAATATGACAAAAAATTAGTGTTGACTAACAGACAGCGAATACTCGGCCCTCAGCTGGCGTGGTTCATGCACCGGCATCCAAACGTCATGCCACGCCTAACAGCTGTATGGCCAGCGCAGCAAGCGATAAGCGTGCCAATTACATTGCGCCACTGGACCAGTCGAAAGCTGTCTGCTATAGGCTGCACAACCACCACATGGGAAGTAAGTACATGATATATTAATGAAGTAAGAAATGATTTCATTGGTACAGTGTTCATGAAGTGCACTACTGAGGATGGCACATTGCTGTACAACCTCACCATACGTTGCTGAAGAGGTGACATTTCACTTATGATGTTGCTTACTATAATAACGGTGAGGTGGGCATATTGATGATGAAAGTTGAAGGTACTTTACCCCACAATATCCAGTATAACGGTACAATTGTGCGCATATAATGTCCTCATTTGACTGCTACATTGGTCTTTAATACTCCTAGAAATAGTGTACAATAGAGGACATTCCATTGCTTTAATGCACACTGATAATGACGATAAGGGTAGTACATTGTTCATTTTCATGGAAACACATTATTCCACGATGCCCTGCATATACTTATGAACTTCAGTAAAGACATGAGGTAAAGGATGACGTTAATCAGAACCGTGACCATGGAAGTGGCCAGACCGAGATCCATGGCGCCCAATTGGGTAGACATAACCACGGTCGGGCATGAGGTGCTTTCATGCCCAACTACCAACACATGGTGTATGGGTCCTCGGGTGTATTTGGGTTGATGATGTCCCATGCGCGCTTTATCTTTGCCCACTCCGCCACCGCAGTTCCGTGATCCATGGACGCGGGGGGGGGGGATTATCACGGTTCCCCAAGGACCGTACACCGGTTCAGGGCGGCCACCCCAGCGCTGCAACGATGGCAGAGGACGCGTATCTCGAACATTGGACATGTCGCAAGAGGGTTTACTCATTGTACTCTTAAGTATGGGAGAAGGTAGTAGTCCATTGCGATTAAACCAGTTACATATGCAGAGCATACGTACGGGTTTGACATCATAAATGACACGACGGGCAGTGTATTTGCAAAGCATCGGTCGTCATGCATGGCTGACTGCACACCGCAGCAGGGAGGCGCAGGTGCCGAAACAATACCATGCCGAGCCTGTATGCAGAGCCAAGCACGTACATTCGGCAGCAGGTGTCTAGGGTAAGGTTCCGTTCCGCTGATAGTGTTGCGTCACATCACAAACCTTGGGTACATTAGGGTTGTTTTCCGTCATTTTCAACGGTTTTACATTGAAACCCGCTCGAGGGGTACATGGGGCTTATTGTTCATGGGTAGGGTCGAATGAGGCTTATCATGCTGGCGGAGGGGCGGATCAGGCTTATCACTCCGACGGAGGAGCGGATCAGGCTTATCATTCCAATGGAGGGGCAAATGGGGCTTATCGTTCCGACAGAGGGGCGGATGAGGTTTATTGTTCCGACGGAGGGGCGGATGAGGGTGAAGGGTGACAAAACAGGGGGTAATCGGCGTTTTCACTGAAAGACATAAACATAGGTACACTCAATACCCATGTAAATATGTTATGTGCTACGAATGAACGCTGTGCAGGCGTTTAGAAAGTGAACGTATATGGGCATCCGATGATTAAAATAAGGACATTTATGATGAAAGAACCATGGGGTCACATACGCGACATTGTGATTGGATGCATCTGCACCCACGGCTGCCAATTACTTCTGGCATACACTGGGTGGCTAGTAGGAGCCCGCAAACCCATAATCCAACTCATGGCGTTAGGACTCGGTGGCGCATGGTCATACATGGCATCCCACTGAACCTTCACGTTGCGCCATGCAGCTCGGTCTCGTCACATGCTGGTTTGGGTGGAACGGGAATGTCCACACCCCATGGACCGCGTTGACTGTGTTCGAAGCTACCCCAACCGAGCATCGGAGGTAGTGGCTGGGATACGGACATCCGGTCCATGTCCATTGTTGTGAAAGTCACGAGAGCAACCGCGAAGTCATCGGTGAAAATGGTGGGTTTATACGTTCAATCAGGGTCCTTTCACACAGTCAGCAAGGGTATACAGCAATGTGTCCATGTGCGTGCCGGTGGACGATGAACCGCGCGTTTGAGCAAAAGGTAGTCGTTGATGGTCCGACGAATCGCGATAGTCAGCAGCGTTCGTCAAAAGTTTCCTATGCGACCGTATTCGGCATTGATGTCACCGTCATTGCGACGTTTCGCGGCATAGACAAGCGGGTTCAATTCGAAACTCGCCAAAGTATACTTCCATGCGCAATACAAACACCCCCCTCCCAAAATGATGCTGTCAGCGCGCCTTGCAAGTATACTGGGCAACATCCGTCATGTCGTTGCAAATGGCTTTGTCTGTATGCGGAGGAATCCGCCTATACCATTGTCGTTTAGTTCTCAGGTGAAATTGCAATCTTTCAGGGGCTCACCGCAAAACCGCCAAAAACGCTCGGTTCCGTTCACAAAAAGCGCAGGACAGCGACCAATTAGGTCTGGACATATGGTTCTTTTAATAAAATGTAGTGGACATAGCATTCTTTTCATGCAGCCCTTTGCAACGGAACGGACGGAATCCTTGGCCAACTAGGCCAAACCCGCGGTGCTTGAGGGTCTCCGACCCTCAAGCCATCCCGTCCGCCCGCCCACAGGCCAGGGACCCCGTGCGAGCCACGTCGGACTGGCCGCGCGCTACACCCTTGGACATGGCGTTGAAAAAGAGCGAGCACATGGTATGGGAGACAAAACGTCCACGCAGTGTGGGTATGGGGTAGTTCAAGAGCGATACGTGGATATGGGGGATCTATCCGGAAATCAATGGCTATATGGTCACCCCCATGTATTTTCTGGCAGGCAGGGTTTTCTCGGTGAGCCCTGCCAGATGCCCGACAGCCCAAAACCCGGGTGTCGTCCGTTTTGCCTAAAACCTGGACCATACCATAATACCTATTGTGATGTTGTCAGTCATACACAGTTGTACAGTTGGTTGTGACCACTCGGCCGTGTCCATGCTCGTGCAGATCCTTGAGGCGGACCCACCTGGAGATAGAGTTCCCTGAGGTGATGCTCCACGCGCTGGAGGCAGCCTGGCAGCCTACCCAGTGTACCAGAGGGCTCCCACAGCCCACGGACTACGTTTGGAGGTCTTCAGGATTTTCTCGGTGGACAGCCCTGCCAGGCTGATTTACATGTTTGTTTTCTTACACTCTCCGACTGTTCCCGGAAGTAGGCGTGTGACCAGTCGTTGTGTCTGTCTTTTCGTCGTGCATCCGTAGGATCAGACGGCGCTCCGTTTGGACGCTTGTGCGCAGAATTATGGCCAAAACAGTGGTTTTGGGCCGGTTCAGGTTTGACAGGCACCGCCGTGTGCGCCACCCGCCGTGAGCCACGGCGGCTATTTATGTTGTGGACCTGTCATTTGTTATTTCTCTCTGCATTAACTTCAGTTGAAGCTTGAGATACAAGTGCACGTGTCTCTCCCTACCCTTGCTGTCCCTTGCATGACCTGTGTGTCAACCAGCCAGACCCGTGCTGTCAGGCTAGCAAGCAGAAAGGCTAGGAAGCTTCCTGGAATCTTCTCATGGTATCAGAGCAGGCGAGCCAGTGCTCGTCGTGCTGCGCAGCAGAGACGCAGCAGCTGCAGNTCGTTTTGGCCTTTTTCCCCACTTTTTGAAGACGAAAATTTCACCATTGTCTTCAGCATCCTCAGAAGCCTCTGTGGTCCAAATTTCGCTTCATTTGGACAACCTTCAATTTTTAGTGGTGAAACTTTAAATTTTTAAATTTTCAGCACTTGGCCGATTTTTTGGTCAGAAGGTCGACTTTTGCCACCGTCCTAAATCGGCGAGAAACGCTGACGGTTCTGCGTTCGGACGACTTTCGCACCGCCTCAGCATGGAGCCGAGCAGCTCCAAGGGCAAGGAGCTGGAGGACACCGTCACGAGCG
>SZWC01005531.1:94723-122531 GCA_023375785.1 Penium margaritaceum
TGGGTGCGAAGCATGCTGTCCACAGCGGCAGAGTGGACGTGGCAGAGGCGGCGGTGCAAGAGGCGGGTGTGCTGAGGAGAAAGCGTACTGGTGACGAGCACATGGCCTGTGGCGGCCGACGAGGAGGAGACGGGAGAAGAAGAGGAGAGACGAGGAACATGCCACAGGTTGCCACGGGCGGTGGCGTGCAGGACGACAAGACCAGACGGACGCAACGACACAGTGCCAACACCACGCGAGTGCACAACATCCATGCTCATGCGGTCAAGGGCAGTCACGGACAGGAGGCTGAGCTCGAGACCAGGGACGAAGAGGACATCGGTCGGAAAGACGTCACCGGCAGGACCACGAAAACGAACGACGCCAACACCACGGACAGGCAACACCTGTCCAGAGCCCGTCCGGACACCGGAGACATTGCCGACAGGACCGAGCATACTGAAGGCCTCACGAGAGGCCGTCATGTGATGCGTGGCCCCGGAGTCGATGATCCAGGTCTCAGCAGGGTCCTGGACCGGGATCGCTAGATCGCTAACGGTCACATGGCAGCAGGCGAGGGACGCGGATGCGGTGGATGGAGGCGCAAAACGGGACTGCCAATCGCCAAGCCAGGCAACATCATCAAGAAGAGAGGTGGAGGAGGCCACGGGCAACGACGAGACATGCGAGGAAATGGGACACGACCGCAGCTCAGTCTCAGTCATGCAGGGCGGGGCAGGAGAGCAGGAGGTGACGCAACTCGCACTTCCCTGGGGAGGAGGGCGAGGCAGGCCGAGCTGGAGCGCCATAAACTGCTCCAGCTGACGCTCACGGGAGGAGGGCCCGGGAGTGTAGACACAGTGCGGAGTTACGGCGCCGGAGCCCGGGTAGTAGGAGGGCTGCGGGGGCGCCGACAGCTGCGGGTAGTATTGTTGTGGCGCGGGTGTCTGCGGGACAGGCGGAGCTGTCGGAGTGACAGAGCCGCTGGACGAGGTCAAAGTGGTCGGGCCAGCAGCGGCGACGGCGGCAGAGGCAAGGCGGCGCTCCCGCTGGCGCCGCATGGTAGTGATGACGCGCGCCTCGTCCGTCGGGAGAGGGCACGTGTACCACCCGTGCCTGGGCTGACCACAGTTGTGGCAGACCGAGCCACCACCGCTGGACCCGGTCGACGACTGCTGCTGCTGGTGTTGCGGCTGACCCTTGCCTTTCTTGTTCCGGTTCTTCTTCTTCTTCCCCGACGACGATGAGGCTGCTGCGGCGGGGGAGGCGACGGCCACGGAGGCAACGGCAGGGGAGGCAACAGTAGGAGAGGCGACGGCAGGGGATGCAAGCGCCTCCGCACGATGGAGCTGGGACTCCTGGCGAGCTTCCTCAATGCGGAGGAAGAGCTCGTATGCCCAGGGCATGAGGGTGCCCTGGGTCGCCATGGTGGAGAGGACGTCCTGGGGGTAGTGGACGAAGACGTCGGCGTAGTCGTTGGTGGCGCCGCGCTTGATGGTGAGGAGCGCGGACAGAGGGGGCAGAGCAGATGTGCCGAGACGACGGAGGATGTCCTCCGCGCGCTGCCAGTAGGCAGTGACCGTCTTGGTCTCCCCCATGTGCAGGGAGTTGAACACCCGGAGCAGACGGCTTATCTCAGCGTCGTTGGACAGGCGATGAGGCCTGGTGAGGACGTGCCAGGCGGCTGCAGGGTCTGGGGTGTCGCCAGCCGTGACGTCGCCGAGGAAAGGCTCTAAGGCCAGGCGGGAAGCTGGAGGGGCGACTGGGACAAGGGCACGGACGGCGCGACCAGCGCCATACAACTGGTCAGCCTGGGTGGGGTCATAAGGGAGGGTGTAGTATGCCCACAGGCCCTCACCCTGCGCCCAGATCCGGAAGCTGAGCTCCCAGCTCCGAAACTGCTCGCCGGCCTGAAGCGGCGGGGGCGGCGTCTCATAGTCCTTCTGCCTGCGGCCGGCACCCGGAGTGGGGCCAAGGACGGAAGTGACTGTCTGCCGCTGGCGCTGAGTCTGCTGCTGTGCCAGGTAGTACGTGGCAGCAGACACAGCTGGGCTGGCGTGCCCTGGAGGGACGAACGGCGGTAGACCACTGGTGGCAGTCCGGGCGGCTACGGGCTGTAGCGCTGCAAGCTGCTGTGTCAAGGCGGCAAGCTGTTACTGAAGAGCAGCGAGGGGGTCAGGATTGCCGCCGACGACACCAGCGGGCTGCAGCAGCTGCTGTTGCTACTGCTGCTGCTGCTGTTGTAGCGGCGGCGGCGGCTGCTACTGCTGCTGCTGCTACTGCTGCTGCTGCTGCTGCTACTACTGCTGCTGCTACTGCTACTGCTGTTGCTACTGCTGCTGCTGCTACTGCTGCTGCTGCTGCTGCTACTGCTACAGGCGCTGCAAGAAAGGAGGGGTAGGGGTCCCCCCATCAGAGGAGGACCCCTGTCCACTTGGGCTACCTTCCATGGTGTGGTGTCCTTTGTCTTCTGTTTTTTTTTTCCTTTTTTTGTTTTGTTTTGTCTTTGCTGATCACAGCAGGGGTGGTGGGAGTTCTACCCACCCCTTGGGTTTTTTCCTTTCCCTTTCTCCCCCCCCTTTTTTTTCCTTGTTGATGACGTCAGTAGTGACGTCAGCAGCGGGATGCTGACGTCAGCAGTGGGGTTGGGGCCGCCGCTGTTGCTGCTGATGGTGCTGCTGCAGACGCTGCAGCTGCTGCTGTTGCTACTGCTATTGCTTGCGGCGGCTGTTGGTGCTGCTGCCGCTGCGGCTGCGGCTGTTGGTGCTGCTGATGCAGGTGCTGCTGCAGCTGCTGCTGTGGCTGCTGCAGCTGCTGCTGCTGCTGCTGCTGTGGCTGTAGCTGTTGCTGCAGCTGCTGCGGCTGGGGCTGCTGCTACGGCTGTAGTTGTTTTGGCTGCAGTTGCAGCTGCAGCGGCGGCTGCTGCAAGCTGCTGCGGCTGCTGAGGCTGCTGCGGCTTGCTGCTGCTGTTGGTGCTGCTGCTGCTGCTGCTACGGCTGCTGCTGCTGCTACTATTTAACAGAGTGGGGGGGTAGGTCCCCATTTTTTGTTGTTTTTTTTTTTCCGGTTTTGCTTGCTCGCTGCGAGGAGCTCGCAGCTCGCAGCTCGCTGCTTGCCGCGAGCAGCTGGCTGCTCGCAGAGAGCAGCTAGCTGCTCGCTGCTCGCTGCGAGCAGCTGGCTGCTCGCAGCGAGCAGCTGGCTGCTTGTTGCTCGCTGCGAGCAGCTAGCTGCTCGCAGTTGCAGCAGCTGCTGCTACGGGCTGCTGCAGCTGCAGCTGCTACAAGCTGCTGCAGCTGCTGCCGCCTGCTGCTGCTGATGCCGCCTGCTGCAGCTGCTGCCGTTGCTGCTGCTGCCGCCTGCTGCTGCTGCTGCTTGCTGTTGCGAGCAGCTGCTGCTGCTGGTGCTGCCGGCTGCTGCTGGTGCGGGCTGCTGCTACTGCGAGCTGCTGTTGCTGCCAGCCGTTGCTATCTGCTGCTACTGCTGGCCGCTGCTGCCACCGCTCGCTGCCGCGGCAAGCTGCTGCTGCTGTTACTGGCTGCTGCGTTCAGTCACACCTGAGGACGTCAATGCCTTGCGCCGTTGTCAGCAGGTGCCTCGCGTGGTCGGTCGCTCACTCCCTTGCGTCCAGCGTGGGGGTCAGTGCTGCCGGAAAAAATCCGGCAGCATTTCCCCTGGCCCAGTGGCCGTGGGAAAAATTTTGACGCCGCCACCAGGCGGGTCAATGCTTCCGGAAAAAATCCGGCAGCATTTCCCCTGCACTGGCGCGTATGGGAGTCCGCCGGCGTTGTTTGGCACCTGTACGTCAGTCTGCTGCTGCTGCTGCTACGCTCTGGCTCCGATACCAAGAGAGAAAACTAGGCAGCAGGTTGGGGCAGCAACGTTGTTGATGCAGCGTGCGGGCTTCCACGCTCGTTGCTTAAGTCCGCTGCCCCCTCAGTCTGCTGCTCTAGAGTCTAAGTCTGGAAGCTCTGGGTTTTGTTACTCAGAAACGCGCGCGCCAGAGTTAGCGCCAGAAAACAGCTGAAAACTGACAATGACTGAATAGGAATCAAGAATGAACAACAATGGGAGACCCCTCCAAGTTCTAGGCCCCCCCCAGCTCTGTAGAGCTTGTTGCTCAGTTCATCAGCCAATCAGAAAATAGCTCAGTTCAGGCTGGCAGGTTTTCTCGGTGAGGCCTGCCAGGCAGCCGACAGCCCAAAACTCGGGCGTCGTCCGTTTTGCCTGAAAACTGGACCATACCATAATACCGACGCTGCGAACGCAGCTGTGCGGTCAGAATCTGCTAGAAAAATAGTAGCAAGGAGTTATGGCAGCCTAAACCCAGATAGTGCCCACAATGGTTTATACAGCCAAACAGGGCCATGCAACATGCAACTGGGACCCTGGGCAGTGCATGACGATGCAGACGCGATGGGACGCGCTGGACGCATGCAAGCAGCAACTGCGGTGTCAATGACTGCCGGCAGCACGACCGCTGAGGAGGCCTGCCGATGGAGCTGAGTGCGACGGCGGAGAGAGGAGGCTCCAGCGAACTGCGAGAAGACCTCAGCGTGCGTCGGCTCCACAGGACGACACTCCATCAGCGTCGAGTCTCGCCGTCAGTCATCTGCACGCCGATGTACACAAGCCGGGAGGACACAATAGAGCACAATGAGAGATGCGAACAAACCAACACTTAGTTTGCTGCCCCCTCAGTCTGCCGCTCTAGAGTCTAAGTCTGGATGCTCTGGGTTTCTTACTCAGAAACGCGCGCACGAGTGTTGCCGCCAGAAAGCAGCTGAAAAATGAAAGTGATTGATTAGCAACGAAGAATGAATAACAATGGTATACCCCTCCAAGTTCTAGCCCCCCCCCCCAGCTCTATAGATGTTACTCGGCTAACCAGCCAATCAGAAAACAAATCTAGACCCATTTTTTGGTGGATCAATTGACAAAATAATCTTGGTTCCGGCTTTGTCCTCAAACGAGGTGCCTTGTTCCTTTTCACTTTGAAAATTTGAACCTACCTGGTTCCTGGCTTACCGGAGACGCAAACCTAGCTGCGTTAGTTGAAGTTTTATGCTGATCTGAACGGCTGGACAGACTGCTTTGACGCCCAGGTGATCCAGGCCGTGAGCGCTTGAGAAAACATTGAAATCTTTGTTTTAGCGTCACTGGCCTCACTAACATGCAATCCTGACGAAGGTTGGAACTTAGGATTCGTTGTGTCTTGTAAAAACGATGGTAACAATCCTACGTGAACTTCATGTGAAGAACTGTCGCAAAACATTGTTTTCAGAATTTTCAGGCCGCTTGCAAGGTCGCCGTTAGGGCGGCCTACGCCGTTAGGGCGGCCTACGCCGTGAGGCTTTCACGTCAGGTCGGGTTAATCAAGTGACTAGATGGGTCGGCGGATGAAACGATCAGTCATCGCTGGCCGTCACATATTTCGGAAGTCCTTTTTTTTGAGCAGGAGATTCCCAAGCATTCCCATCCTCAACGTCGCCGAATGTCGTGGTGGCTGGTCAGGTCGGCATCAGGAAGTTTGCCCTTTTCTGGCAAGCAGGGTTTTCTCGGTGAGCCCTGCCAGACGGCCGACAGCCGAAAACCCGGGCGTCGTCAGATATGCCTGAAAACTGGACCATACCATAACATGAACGCTGTGAACGCAGTCGTGCAGTCAGATACAGCTAGAAAAATAGCACCAAAGAGTTATGGCTGCCCGAACCCAGGCAGTACCTACAGTGGTCCATGGTGCCAAACAGTGCCACACAACATGAGACATGGACCCTAGGCAGAGCATGACGCTGCAGACGCAATTGTATAGTCAGATCCAGTGCTAGAAGAATGCAGACAGCATCTATGGTGGCAGTGACCGCCGACGGCTCGACCGTCGAGGAGGCCTGTAAATGGGGCTGAGCACGTCGCCGGAGGGAGGAGGCACCAGCGAACTACGAGTAGGCCTCAACGTGCGTCGGTTCCATCGGAGGACACTCCAGCAGCGTCGTGTGTCGCCATCAGTCATTTGCATGCCGATGTACCCAAGCTGGGAGGACACAATAGAGTACAATGAGAGATGCGCAAAAACCAACACTCCCCCATGACTCACAGTCGTAGTGTAGATGGGCGGGCAGAGACACAGTCAACAGCCAGACTCCCCCAAGGCACGCAGAGACTCAGGCAGGGACAAAGAGGGCAACTCACGGACGCATGCCGACCGAACTCACAGCCTTCTTGAACGAGTCCCGCTTCAGTGCCTTGGTCAGGAAGTCAGCCAACTGCCATGCTGTCTCAACCCGCACAATGCTGATGCTGTCGTCATGCAACAACAAAGGTACATAGTGATACTCAAAGTTGATGTGCTTTGTGCAAGTGTGATGCACGCCGTCATTGTCGGCGATGGCCATGTCGCTCTCATTGTCACAATGCAACGTGATGGATGCGACGAACTGACGCAACTCGGACAATAGACAACGCAACTACACACTCTCACACGTGCCTGAGCCAAGGACCAAGTACTCAGTCTTAGCAGTGCTACGTGCAATGCACGCCTGCTTGCCACTGCGCTAGGAAACAGCCGTGCCGCCCATAAGAAAGATCTAGCCTGTGCGACTCTCACCATCCGGACTGCCGGCCCAGTCACTGTTGGTGTATTCCATTGGGACAATAGACGGCTGGCGGCAGAACATGAGACATCGCTGAGGAGTCCAGACGACATAGCGCAATACTCGGATCGCGGCCTCAAAGTGGAGGTGACGCGGCTCCTGAGAAAACTGAGCCTGGAGGTTGACAGCGAACGCGATGTCTGGGCGCGTCATTGTCGCCAAGAACATCAGTGACCCGATGACTTGCAGGTACGTGGTCGCGCCAACTGGCTCCCCCACAACACCTGGGCCGGGACTCTTCAGCTTCACCTAGCCATGAGGTGACATGGGTGAATATGCGCTCGGCACGAGGGGCAGGTCCCCGGCAAAACGAGTGGATAGGGTTTGCACATAGGCAGCCTGGTGGATGTGCAGGATGCCCTAGGAGCGATCATGCTCGAGCTCCATGCCCAGGAAGACTCGTGCAGACCCGAGATCCTTCATCTGGCAGGCGGCGTGTAGTAGGTCCTTGACACGCTGGATGGCAGCCATGTCTGGCGACGCAATGAGGAGATCATCGACATAGACCACAAGAGCGGCGAAGGCCTGGCCTCACGGGCTGACGAACAGTGCGGGTCAGCGGTGCTGCGTAGGAGGCCGCCGTGTAGGAGCGTGTTGGTGATCTCTTGTTTCCACCACCGAGGCGACTACTTTATGCCATAGAGGGCCTTTCCCAGCCGCCAGACTCTCCCAGTGCCGTCATCGAAGCCTTGGGGGTGCACCATGTAGAGCTCCTCAACCTCCAGCGGGCCATGGAGGAAAGCGTTGCTCACGTCCATCTGATGCAGCTCTGACCCATGCTGGGCAACCAGGCTGAAGAGCACCCGGCTAGTGGAGAATCGGCCAACTAGGGCAAAGATGTGGTCGTAATCGGCCCCGGGGACCTGAGCAAATCCCTTAGCTATGAGGCGGGCCTTGTACTTGTCCAAGGATCCGTATGACTTCCATTTTTGCCGGAAGACCCACTTGGCACCGATGGCCTTCCGACCTGGAGGGAGGTCGACGAGGTCATACACATGGTGCTGTCGGATAGTAGCAAGCGCGCCGGCATAGGCAGCATCCCAGTGCAAAACCTTAGGAGAGGCTCAAGCCTCGCATAGGGTGGCTGGGTCCTCCGGACGTGCCATGGAGCGGACAAAGAGACGCGTGCATCTCGAGCTCCAGGTGGGATGCGCGCGAGTGCAGCCATGATGGCATACCGATGCTTGTGATGGAACATGACGTAGCCCAGTGCGGAGCCCGGATGAAGGTCTGCAATGATGGCCAAAGTGGTCAAGCCGAGGGCCTTGGTGATAGGGTCCCCACTCATGACAGTAGGAGTGGAGGAGACACGTGGAGCGACGGGGGGCCGAGGTGCCACAAGGCGTGGTGCGGCGGTCTTCTTGCTCACTTACGGCTTGGGTTGGAGGCTGCCACCTGGGATACGCGTGTAGCGCGGTGGGCCAGGAGATGGCACCGAGTCCTACGGGCTAATAAAGGCGGTCGGGGCTGCAAGCACGGAGGGACCAGCGGGCGCGACTCGGGTTGCCGGCCCAGAGGGGCGAGCGGGCACGACTGGGGCTGCCGGCCCGGAGGGGCTAACGGGCGCGACTGGGGTTGCTGGTACGGAGGGACCAGCGGACGCGATTGGGGCTGACGGCTCGGAGTGGCTAGCGAGCGCAACTGGAGCTGCTGGTACGGAGGGACAAGCAGATGTGACTGGGGCTGCCGGCCCGGAGGGGCCAGCGGGTGCGACTAGGGCCTCTGGCCCGGAGGGACCACTGGGCGCAACTGGGGCTGCTGGCCCGGTGGGTCCAGGGGACGCGACTGGGGCTACCGGCTCAGAGGACCAGGTGATGTGCCACCCGGAAGCGACAGGACGGAGGACGGACTCACCACTCCCCCACGCGACAGGAGGGACAGTAACGAGACGGAGTGAACCGGATCGCGGGTGAACAACTCCTTAAAGAAGAGGGTATCACGGGACTTGACGATGCACTACTGGGATGGATCCCAGAAGCGCCAAGCCTTGGACTAAAGAGAGATATCGAGAAAGGTGCAAGGACATCCGCGGGGGGCAAGCATGCCGCCCTGCTGCGGGGCGGGCAACCACATAATGGCCAAGTAGCCCCACACACGCGCGTGGCAGAGGTCAGCGCGCTGACCGCACCAGTGCTGGTATGGCGTGGACTGGCGGGGAAGAGGTCCATGGGGAATCCTGTTCCAGACCCGCGTAATGTAGGCCATTGCTTCAAAGTAGAAGCCATCGGAGAGGCCAGACTCAACCCGCATGGTGCGGATTGCATCGGTCATGGTACGGTTCCACCGCTCGGAGACGCCGTTCTGAGCGGGCGTGTATGGCGCTGACGTCTCGTGGTGGTTGCCGTGGGAGGCGAGAAAGGTCGTGGTCTCGCCCATGTACGCACCACCGCGATCGGAGCAAAAGCGGTGAAGAGATCGACCACACTCGTGCTTCAGAAAGACAAGCCAGTCCTGAATGGCACAGGCAACAATGTGCTTCTGCCAAAGGTAGAAGACCTTGCGGTAGCGAGAGTAGTCGTCAGTGAGGATGAGGACATACTGGCCATGCTCTCCGACGGACTCTGTGGGGAGAGGACCCATGATATCAGAATGGACCAGGTCTAGACGGGCGGACGCACGGAGGAGGACTGAGGGTATGTGGACCAGTGCATCTTGCCCTGAGCGCAATCAATGCACTCCGTAGGGCACGGCCAAGGGAAAGTGTCTGGGTCAAGGCCCTTGGACGGTTGGGTGTGGAGCATGCTATCTACGACAGCAGAGTGGATGTGGTAAAGGCGGCGGTGCAAGAGATGGGTGTACCGTGGAGAGAGCGTGCTGGTGACAAACACATGGCCTGTGGCGGTGGACAGGGAGGGGACGGAAGTAGAGGAGGACAGACAAGGGACGTGCCACAGGTTGCCACGGACGGTGGCATGCAAAATGACAAGACTGGACGGACACAACGATACAGTGCCAACACCACGCAAGTGCACAACGTCCATGCTCATGCGGTCAAGGGCAGTAACGGACAGAAGGCTAAGCTCAAGACTTGGGACAAAGAGGACATCGGCCATGAAGACATCACCGGCAAGACCACGGAAACGAAGGACGCCGACGCCGCGGACATGTAACACCTGTCCGGAGTCCTTCCAGACATCGGACACATCGCCAACAGGATCAAGCGCACCGGCATGACGGCCTCACAAGAGGCCGTCATGTGATGCATGGCCCGGAGTCGATGATGCAGGTATCGGTAGGATCCAGGACCGGAGTCGCCAGATCGCTACCAGTCACATGGCAGCAAGCAAGAGACACGGACGCGATGGAAGGGGTTGCGAACCGAGACTGCTAATCATCAAGCCACACGACGTCGTCAGGCAAGGGGGCAAAGAGGACCACGGAAGACGATGAGATAATCGAAGGAGCAAGACATGACCTCAACTCAGTCTCAGTCATGCAGGGTAGGGCAGAAGAGCAGGAGGTGACGTAACTCACACTTCCCTGGGGGGGAGGGCGAGGCAGGCCGAGCTGGAGCGTAATGAACTACTCCAACTGACGCTCACGGGTGGACGGCCTGGGAGTGTAGACTGAGTGCGGAGTGACAGAACTTGAGCCGGGATAGGATGAGGACTGCACTGGTGAAGGGAACGGAGGCGCCGATGGCTGCGGATGATGTTGTTTTAGAGCTGGCGTCGGCGGGACTGGTGTGGCTGTTGGAGGAGTGGAGCTACTGGACGGGGTCAAAGCGTCGGGACTAGCGACAACTACGGGAGCAAAGGCAGGACGGCGCTCCCGCTGGCGATGCATGGTGTCGATGACGTGTGCCTCGTCCGTCGGTAGAGGGCATGTATACCATTCGTGCCCTGGCTGGCCATAGTTGTGGCAGATCGAGCCACCACCGCTGGACTTAGTCGACTGCTGCTGCTAGTGGTGCTGCTGACCTTTGCCCTTCTTGCCCCGACGCTTCTTCTTTCTCGGCGACAAGGAGTTGGTGAAGGTAGATGCTGTGGGGGAAGCGACGACCACGGAAGATACGGCAGGGGAGGTGAGGGCCTCTGTGCACTGGAGGCTGGACTCCAGAAGAACTTCCTCAATCCTAAGAAAGAGCTTGTATGCCGAGGGCATGATGGTGCTCTTGGCCGCCATGGTGGAGCGGACATCCTTGGAGTAGTGGACAAAGGCGTCCACGTACGCGTCAGTGGCACCACGCTTGATGGTGAGGACCGTGGACAGAGTGGGTGGAGAAGATTTGCCTAGGCGACGTAGGATGTCCTTAGCTTGCTGCGAGTAAGTGGTGACTGTCTAAGTCTCCCACAGCAGACAACTGGTCTTAGCCTCGTTAGATAGGCAATGGGGAAGGGTGAGGACGTGCCATGCGGCTGTAGGTTCTAGGGTCCCGCCAGCGATGAAGTCGCCGAGGAAGGGCTCTAGGGTTAGGCGGGAAACCAGAGGAGTGATGGGGACGAGGGAGCATACGGCGTAATCAGCGTCATACAGCTGGTCGGCCTGGGTGGAGTCGTACGGAAGGGTGTAGTATGCCCACCAGCCCTCACCCTGCGCCGAGATGAGGAAGCTAAGCTCCCAGCTCAGAAACTTCTCGCTGGCCTACAGCGGCGGGGGCGGCGTCTCAAAGTCCTTTGGCCTGCGGCCGGCGCCCAGAGTGCGGCCAAGGACTGAAGTCACTGTGCGCCGCTGGCGCTGAGTGTGCTATTGCGCCAGGTAATGCTTGGAAAAAGACATAGTGAGACTAGCGTGCACAGGAGGAATGAAAAGGGGCGGGGCATTGGTGTGAGTCTTTGAGGGCAACGGCTTAAATGCTCCAAGCTGTTGCGTCAGGGCGGCAAGCTGTTGTTGAATGGCGGCCAGGGGTCGGAGGCGCCGGCAACAAAGCCTGTGTAGTGCTGCTGTTGGTGCTGCTACTGTTACTGCTGCTGCTGCAACTGCTGCAAGAAAGGGGGGCTGCCCCCCCCCAATAGAGGAGGACCCCTCCTCACCAAGGTTGTTAGCCATGGTGGGTTGTTTTCCCCTTTGTTTTCCCCTTTTTTTCTCTTGCGTGCTGCTGATGTCAGTAGTGACGTCGGTCCAAAACGGCTGACGCCAGCAGTTGCTACTGCATTATCTATAGTGCTGCTGTTATAGAGTTTCTTCTCTCCCCGCTCCTTTCTTTTTGTATTGATGACGTCAGCAATGATGTTAGCAATGATGTCAGCGGAAGACTGCTGACGTCCGCAACGGCCGTTGCTGGAGCCGTTGCGGCTGCTGTTGTGGCTGTTGTTGCAGCATCGACTGTTGCTGCTGGTGTTGTGGTTGCTGTTGAAGTAGTAATTGCTGCTGCTACAATTGCTCCTGTTGTGTACTGTTGCGTGCTTCTGTGGTTGCTACAACGGCTATGGCGGCTGCTATAACCGCAGCAAGGTTGCTGGTGGGGAGGGGGGGTTATTTTCCTTCCTTTTCCTTTTTTTTCTTCTTTTTTCGTTTTTCGCAGCGAGCTTCGCTGCTCGTTGTGGGCAGCGGGCTACGAGAAGCGAGCTCGCTACTTACTGCTGGGAGTCCCTTGCTTGCTACAAGCAGCGGGCTTGCTGCTTGCAGCTTGTAGCTCGCAGCGAGCAGCGGGCTGCAAGCAGCTACGCTTGCTCCTGGCGACTGTCGGCTGCTGCTTGTTACTACTGCTTGCTGCTACTAGTGCTGTAGCCGGCTGCTGCTGCTCCTCGCTGTTGCGGCTGCTGCATCCTGCTGCTTCTGCTTTTTGCTACTACTATTGGTGCTCGCTGCCGCTGTTACTGCGGCTGCTATGAGCTGCTGCTACTGGCCGCAGCTACAGCTTGCTATTGCTTGTTTCTATGAGCTGCTGCTGTTGCCGGCTGCTGCTGCTGCTGCTGCCGGCTGCTGCTGCTGCTGGCTGCTACTGCTACGCGTAGGTGCAGCTGGCTGCTGCAGTTACTACTGGCTGCTGCTACCAACCGCTCCTGCTATTGCAGGCTGCTGTTGTTGCTCGCTGCTACCAGTCACTGTACCTAGGTGACGTTGCCGCGTGCGTCGTTACCCGCAGGTGTCAGACGCGACTTGCCGCTCACCCCCTCGCGTCATTCGTGGGGGTCAGTGCTGCCGGAAAAATTGGGCAACATTTCCCCTAGCCCAGTGGCCGTGGGAAAAAACATGATGCCGCCACCAGGCGGGTTAATGCTGCCGGAAAAGAATCTGGCAAGATTTTCCCTGCACTGGCGCGTCTGGGGGTCCACCGGCGTTGTCAGGCACTTGTACGCCAGTCTTCTGCTGCAGCTGCTATGCTCTGGCTCTGATACCAAGCTGAAAATGCTAGGCACCAGGTTGGGACAACAGTGTTGTTGATGCAGCGTGTTGGCTTCCACGCTCGTTGCATAGTTAGCTGCCACCTCAGTCTGCCGCTCTAGAGTCTAAGTCTGGATGCTCTGGGTTTGTTACTCAGAAACGCACGCGCCAGTGTTAGCACCAACGTAACGGGTCGAGTCTCCAGCTCCTGCTCTGAAGTCGTCGTCAGATTTCGCAAAATGGCGTTCTCATTCCACAACAGGGGATTACCCCCTTTGCAGGAGTGAGGGGCAATCGTCATCAACGACCTAGAGCAGGGAGACTCAAATATTTCGAGTCTCCAGAGGCCCATTTCGGTTTTTAACCTTACCCCTGGTTTTGGGACCCAAACCAGGGATTTTTACCCCAAACTCGTGCATTCGCACGAGTTTTCCGGTTTTGAAACTCATAGTTTGTCTTAAATGAACTTGAGTTCTGTTTTTCACGCGTCGGCGTGAACTCGTCGCATGCGAGGCACGATCGGCGATTTTGCGCCGGCTCCTCTCGTGCACTTCCCTCGTCCTCGCTCTCACCCTCGCTCCCCCTATCCCTCGTCCTCGCTTGCTCGCTTGCATGGAGGGCAAGGGGGGGGGGGTGAAGGCACGAGGCCACGAGGCCTCGCCCTCAAGGCCCTCGTGACCCCTTAGCCGCCGATCGGGCTGAGGCTGCGATCTGCGGCTGGCGGCTGGCCGGCTGGTTGCCGGCCGGTCACTTGGCCAGCCGTCGGCCGTTCAGCCGGCCGGTAGCCAGCTGGCTGGCAGCCAGCAAAGTGCTGGCCGTCGGCCAGCCCGCGCTGACGTGAGGGGTGGTGGGCAACCACCCCTCGCTTCAGCAAGGAGTGAGGGCCAAACCGGCCCTCCCGCTACACTCCTCCCCACTTGTCATGAACCGTCCCGGTTTATGAACAACAAGCAGGATTGTCGGTTAGTGTGTTGGAAATACAATTCTTTCTGTGTGCCAATGAGCAAAAGGAAAAAACCGGCCGAGGGCCAGGGGAGGCATGCCTCCCCTGACCCTCTACCAAACCTAATCTAGTCCTACCATCTACCCCTGGCCTAACCCAGTGACTGGCTCCGGCGTTAGACAGAGGAGCTCATCCCTCTGCCACCCTTTACCAGCCACGGGCTCTTTGATGACTTTAGTCATGCTGATATTGTTGGCACAAGTAGAATATATCCTCTACATAGTTGCACTATTCTGATCAGTGACTCCAAGAACAGTTGTCTGAAGCGAGAGCTTCCAAGCTGCCAGCGTGGCAGTCGCAGCAGTATTCCAGGAACAAATACTGCGGACCATGTATACGCCAGCTGCGGACAATGTCCAACCGGACACACTGGAGAAAGGACAAGTTCTCTCATGACCAACAGCAGCATAAAGTAGTGAGGACTCCTGCCGTCTGGGAAGACCACAGCTGGCGCGCTGACCAAGTCTCGACAGGATACCGTAGTACTATCTAGAACAGCTCAGGATTCAGTTTTCTTGAACCTTGTACGTAGGTTCCTTTCTGTAACTCAAGGATATCATTCAGTTCTCTGGTGTTGCTGGGTGAAGCTCTGGTGTTGCCCTGAAAAGCGCAACTGGTTTCTGTTCCGAGCTTCGTGAACATTCTATTCAATTGCAACTGGTGTTGTCAACAGGCAAACGTGGAGTTCACGAAACGGCATAACAAGATTCTGTGAAACAACATGTGGTATCAGAGCAGGTGTGCCATCGTGAAGCTTTATTGAGGGTGCTGATTTCTTTTGAGAGCTGACAGTCTTCTTGAGACAACAGAAGGACATTTATTCAGAGCATACCGCGGAAAACGGCCGCAGTGTCTAAATAATGACAAGAAGCAGCAGCGGATCAGTTGCAGATCATTTCAAGGTCGCAGTCTTTGATGGCGACAAGTACCATGAATTTGAATTCAACGTGAGGATGGTCTTTCTGGCCAAAGGCCTCTGGGGAGTCATTTCTGATCCCCCAAGTGAAACACTTGCACCTAACGCCTCAGCAGAAGAGAAGGCAGCATGGCAGCGCCAAGAAGAACAATCATTCGCACTTCTTGCCATGCAGGTGTCAGAAAGACTCAAGTTCCTCATTCGAGATGGAAATCCAAACTTCAACCCCAGAACAGCGTGGAAGAAGCTACAGGATCGCTATAACAAAATCAGTGAACAAGAGAAAATGGCGCTGCTCAATGTGTTTTATTCACTGCGTATGGAGGAGGGTACCAAGATTGATGATCACGTGGCACATCTCAAGGCCCTGGTTGACAGAATTGCATCAATGGGCCAAGTGGTTCCTGAGAGCCAAGTCGTCCACAAGCTTCTTGGCAGTCTTCCCGAGTGATTCAACCATACAGTTGAACAGCTCCTTGTATCACAGGAGCAAGGACTTGCAGTGGATAAACAGATTCAAGACCAAAACTTGAAGATTCAACAACAAGAAGCAAGACTAAAATTACTGGGGGTGCCCAAGGCGGAGGCGTTGGAGCTGCAAATCAAGGCGCAGCAGCTCAAGGGGGACTAAACGGGCAGCTAGTGATTCAACCAGTTGCACCACTTTCATCCTTCACTCTGACCCTAGACAGATTCTGTGACTCCATATTCAGAGCAGAAGAAAAACTCATTCGAGACAACGGAGGTCCAGAGTCAGCTCTCTATTCCAGATTTCAACGAAAAGGAGGACGGCAAAATATTCAAAGCAATCAATCTGGATCTGGACATCACAGCTATGGTCAAGGCCGCCTGGCCTCCATGAATACCTCAGCTATCCAAGGGCAGCAACATCAACATCAGCATCACTCACCTCCAACGCAAATACAACAGACAGGACCATTTGGATCACCAGGGACTAAAGCTATGGCAAATACACGATGCTGGAACTGCGGACTCAATGGGAACATCAACAGGTTCTGCCCTAACAGAGCAAGTTTCAAACATGGTCAACCTCAAGCCCTGATCGTCCACGACGCCGCGAGTGAGACATCCGCATCATTGCCACCAACATCACCACAGTGCGGACCAGATGTTTATGCAAATGATTTGGACCAACCTGACCCAAGGACCATTTCAACTGAATCAGATTCAGCATTAACAGAAAAACCCATCATGGAAGAGATCGCATTTTGCACAATTGAAAGCGTCTTTCTCCTGGAAGCGGGTGTACTTGCCTGGATAATCGACTCAGGGTGTACCAGACACATGACCAGCAACAGATCATGGTTCACACACTTCACTCCTATACATCCACCCAAAGCAGTTCGTCTTGGAGATGGCCGTAAAATTCCAGCTCTGGGCGTTGGAACAGTGAGAATCACCACCTTGTTAAGAGGGAAACCTGTGAGCAGACTTCTTCATGATGTACTCTTTGTACCAGATCTGGCTGCCAATCTCATCTCCGTATCCAAGCTCAACGACAAAAAAATCAAGGTGGTGTTTGATCTGGATCACAGCTGCAAGATTCTTTCCACAGATGGAGGATTGGCTGCTGAAGCCAAAAGACGAGGAAAGCTGACAATTCTCCACACCGTTGACAATGAGCCTGACCCCACACAGCCAGAGCTGGCCTTTGCCGTCTCCGATCCTGAATCCTCTAGTCAACAAGAGCAGCCGTAATCCACAGCTCAACTCTGGCACAGATGTCTTGGACATATTGGCTACTCAGCACTCTCAACCATGTCTAAACGGAAATCGGCTCATTCTTTACCAACAGGTCTTGCTGCCCCAACTACCGGTGATCTCTGTGAAGGCTGCCTGGCAGGGAAACAGACCCAGGACTCTTTCCCGAGTCATCCACCTGGAAGATCCACCGACAAACTTGGGATCATCCACATGGATCTCTGCTACATCGCCACTGCCTCCATCTCCAGAAAGAAGTATTTTTTGGTCCTCATCGATGACAAGACTCATTACACCTGCGTCCGCTTCCTTCAACACAAATCAGATGCAGCAGACGCCATCATGACATGGACCAGGATGATTGAAAATGAGACTAATTCCACGGTCAAGAGATTCAGATCTGACAACGGCGGTGAATTTCTGAACACTACTCTCCAAGCCTTTTGCAAGAGCAAGGGCATTGTCCAGGAGACTACAGTGCCCCTCACCCCTCAGCAGAATGGTAAAGCTGAACGCATGAACAGGACACTCCTGGACAAAGCTCGCTCCATGCTCCACGACGCCAAGCTTCCCTCTTCATTTTGGGCAGAGGCCTTCAACACTGCCACGTACATTCAGAATCACATCCCTTGCAGACAACTCCCTGACCACATTTCCCCTTTTCAGGCCTGGTCAGGTCATCGGCCTGACGTCAGTTACCTGCGCGTTTTTGGCTGTACAGGCTATGCTTGGGTTCACTCGTCACTTCGTGGCAAACTGGACTCTCATTACAGACAAGGTATTTTACTCAGCTATGAAGCAGAAGGTCAAGCCTATCACCTCTACGATCTGGAAACCAAACATGTGTTCCGCAGCCGCAGCGTCAAGTTTGATGAGCGCCCTTCAGCAGGTTCAGCCCCACCCCCGGTGCTGCAGCCTTCTACTGCCATCCCTCTGGATGATCCAACACCAGAGGCATTTCAGAAGGTCCAAGTTGACTTTGAACCTGACGAACACGAAGGTGGTCTTCCACCAGTGGTACCGCACGTTGCAGCTGATCAACCGGCTCCTGTTGTTGGAGGACAACTACGACGCGTCAATCCTCAAGTCCCCAACGGCTGGGATCCAGCACAGCCCCCTCGCCGATCAGCTCGTCTGGCTGGTTTGTCACTCCTCACTGAGCTTGCTGAACTTTCTCATGCTGCTCCAGACTCTGCACTCGTGACCCAGGTTGTTGACCCTACCAGTTACAAGGACGCCCTATCTCGACCTGAGGCCGATCAGTGGCATGCCGCTGCCGTCGAAGAGTACGAGCAACTCCTCAAGCAGCAGACTTGGGATCTGGTCCCTCCACCACCTGGCGCACCAGTTGTATCCTGGAAGTGGATCTTTAAAACCAAATTGGATGCGGCTGGTGAACCATGTCGCTACAAAGCCAGATTGGTTGCGCGCGGTTTTAGCCAGGTGCAGGAGTCAACTACAGTGACACTTTTGCCCCTGTGGCCAAGTCCTCTTCAATTCGGGTTATTCTTGCTCTTGCTGCCTGCAACAACTGGCATCTGCATCAAATGGACGTCAAGTCGGCGTTCTTGAACGGCGATCTGGAAGAAGAAGTGTACATGTCGCAGCCTGAGGGGTTTACGCGCAGCCAGGGGAGGAAAATCTGGTTTGTCGGCTGCGTAAATCCCTCTACGGCCTCAAGCAAGCACCTCGCCAGTGGAACCAAAAAAATCATGAGTTCTTTTTGCAGCAGAATCTGCGCCAACTGCACTCAGATCACTCTGTCTACTTCTCTGGCCAGGTTGGGGTCATCCTGTATGTTGACGACCTCATCTTGTTCGGCGGCTCCATGATCGACATTGATGCACTCAAGGCTCAGCTCAAGGCCACATTTGAGATGACAGACATGGGACCATTGACGTATTATCTTGGCATTCAAGTTTCCCAAGATACTACTCAAGTCACGCTCTCCCAAGACTCATATGTGGCCCGCATGGCAACCAAGTTTGGCCTTGACAACCCGCGGCCTACGTGTACTCCTCTCACAGTCGACCATGGTCTGACAACTCCAGCCACCTCAGAGACACTCGCTGACATTGCAGATGCGCAGAGCTACCCGAGCCTTGTGGGTTCACTCATGTACGCATCTGTAGGAACGAGGCCTGATCTCTCCTACGCCGTGGGCCTGCTCAGCCAAGGCTGCAAGGCACCAACCAAGGCTCACATTCTGTCGGCCAAACGCTGCATCAAATACCTCCGCTGTTCGTCTGCTATGAAGATTCGCTACACACCATCTGCGCCTGTGACTCTCACAGGATACTGCGATGCAGACCTTTCCGGTGACAAGCAGACAAGAAAATCTACATCAGGCTATGTCTTCCTCATTGGCGGAGGTCCAGTGAGCTGGCGCTCAAAGAAGCAGTCTGTAACTGCACTATCATCCACTGAAGCTGAATACATTGCTGCCAGCAAAGCAACACGCGAGGCTGTATGGCTGCGTATGCTGCTGGGGGGAACTAGGTTTTGATCAGCTTGAACCAACAGTGCTGCACTATGACAATCAGGGGATGATTGCCCTAAGCAAAGATCCAGTACTACACGACAGGACTAAGCACGTCAAGCGACAGTATCATTACGTACGTGGTGTAGTTCAGGAGGGAGAAGTGCAGCTGACCTACGTCGGGACCAAAGAACAAATAGCTGACATATTCACTGAGGCACTCAACTCCAAACAGCACAATGTGCTGTGCCAGAGCATGGGTTTGACCATATGAGAATGATCTCTGTAACCCAGGCCCCCAATGCGAGTGGTACCTGGGAGAATGAGCATGCCATCGCACAACACCTATCCATCCCCCCCCCCCCCCCCCCCCCTTGCACTATGATTCCCATCCCATGCGTGATCATCAAACAAGCGGAGGTGAGCGGAGCGGAGTGTAGCACCATGGAACATGGATCGCTCAATGAGAAGTCGATACCATGAGTCAGGATGAGGGCCCAAATACAAAAACTAAAAAATGGGCGGGAAAGAGTATGGCAGAGAAAATCGATAGATTGGGACAACAGGGGAGGCTCTAGGCTTTTTGGTTATATTGTTTTGTTGCTGTTTCGTTAACAGGGACAAATGGCCACATTGACACACAAGGGGAGGAATGTTGGAAATACAGTTCTTTCTATGTGCCAATGAGCAAAAGGAAAAAACTGGCCGAGGGCCAGGGGAGGCATGCCTCCCCTGACCCTCTACCAAACCTAATCTAGTCCTACCATCTACCCCTGGCCTAACCCAGTGACTGGCTCCGGCGTTAGACAGAGGAGCTCATCCCTCTGCCACCCTTTACCAGCCACGGGCTCTTTGATGACTTTAGTCATGCTGATATTGCTGGCACGAGCAGAACATATCCTCTACATAATCGCACTATTCTGATCAGTGACTCCGAGAACAGTTGTCTGAAGCGAGAGCTTCCAAGCTGCTAGCGTGGCAGTCGCAACAGTATTCCAGGAACAAATACTGCGGACCACGTAAACGCCAGCTGCGGATTATGTCCAACCGGACACACTGGAGAAAGGACAAGTTCTCTCATGACCAACAGCAGCATACAGTGGTGAGGACTCTTGCCGTCTGGGAAGACCACAGCTGGCGCGCTGACCAAGTCTCGACAGGACACCGTAGTACTATTGAGAACAGCTCAGGATTCAATTGTCTTGAACCTTGTACGTAGGTTCCTTTCTGTAAATCAAGGATATCATTCAGTTCTCTGGTGTTGCTGGGTGAAGCTCTGGTGTTGCCCTGAAAAGTGCAACTGGTTTTGTGCTCTGATCTTTGTGAACATTCTGTTCAATTGCAACTGGTGTTGTCAACAGGCAAACGTGGCGTTCACTAACGGCATAACAAGATTATGTGAAACAACATAGTGAGTCATCAACATTGTGAAA
Organism: Penium margaritaceum; assembly: GCA_023375785.1. Lineage (NCBI taxonomy): Eukaryota > Viridiplantae > Streptophyta > Zygnematophyceae > Desmidiales > Peniaceae > Penium > Penium margaritaceum. The sequence goes on from SZWC01005531.1 coordinate 115,170, forward strand.
GAAACGTAATAGTTTTAATCACCAGCTAAACATGAACATGTGCCCGGCACTTGGACCTAAGCTGCAGATTGTCGCTCAGTACGGCTAGCGACCTCCCCCTTCTAGGCTGGAGCATCCGCGCGACAACCATGTTGGGCGTCCCCAACCTCCCATGGTTGTAGTCCATGAATGCCGCCCTACGGGAATGTTGTTCACTTTGTCAGCGTTTAGGTGGTGCCCCTTGACACTCGTCATTCAGTGTGAGCTACCAGCACGCTCCAATACTCGTTGACCACCCTTGTGGGCAACCGAGATTCAAGCTCCCATGAGTTATGTTCAAGTCCACACCCGGCCCAATGAACAAGGTATTCCCTAACAACCCACGACCGGAGAGTACGCTCTTGGTGCTTATGTAGACGTAGAACCTCGTATTGGCCATTGTTAGCAAGGACTGCCGATGGTGGCTGAATGGTTCCCTCTGCCATGTATGGAGACAACAGGCTCACATGAAAAACGTCATGTATCTTCATACTCGACGGAAGCAGCAATCGGTATGCCACTGGCCCGATGCATGCAACGATGGGAAACGACCCAATCCACTTCGGTAGAAGTTTTTGTGCCCCTGGTGACTTCAGCCGAAGATTACTAGTGCTAAGCAGCACTTTGTCACCGGTGTCAAACGAGACCTCACTGCGACGTTTGTCGGCATATGCCTTTTGTCGTTGCCAAGCAGCCTGAAGGTGACCCTTCGCCTCCTATAACAAGGAGTGTATGCACTTAACAAAGACTTGAGTAGAAGGAACCTGTTCTCCTGTACTCCCGCTCTTCACCAATGAAGAGGGCACCACTAGATGTCGACCACTGTTCAACACAAAGGGTGTGAACTATGTAGACTTGTTCACCGAGTTATTCACCGCAAACTCTCTCGGTGCCAGGAATTCGTCCTAGTCATGCATGACGGGGTCCATGTACATGCACAGAATTTGTTCCAGAGTGCGATTCATGTGCTGAGTTTGTCCGTTAGTTTGAGGATAAAATGTTGTGGACGTCTGGGACTCACTACAGAATTAGTCGTGCATCTTTTGCCAAAACGTACTAGCAAATCTTTGATCTCGATCGGAGATAATGCGCAACGGCAAGCCGTGGTACTTTACGACACCCTAAAAGAAGAGACAAGCGGTCTCCTCTGCGTTCATGCTAGTGGTTATAGGAATGAAGTGTGTCATCTTTGTCAAAAGATCCACAACCACTAGTATTGCATCGTGGCCACGGGCCATGTCCAAAAGACCAGTAATGAAGTCCATGCTGACGCACTCCCTTGGAGTCCCAGGAATGGGAAGCTGTTGGAGGAGTTTAGCAGGCTTCTTGTCACTAGCCTTTTCTTGAAGACATGGGTCGCATGTCATGGAATACTTGTGGACATTGACACTCCATCCTCGCCACCAATAGTGGTCTGAGAGTGCTTGTCCGGTCGTTCGAGGTCCCACATGACCTGCGACTGGGGGGTCGTGGAACTGGGAGATAATCTTTGCTTGAAGGTCTCCCGAGTTTGGCACAACAACTTGTTCTCCGTGCCAAAAGATTCCTGCGGCCTCCACCAAGCCGTACTTGTCCAGATTTTGAGAGTCTTGAAACCAAAAATCCACACGGCATCCCATCCGGATCCTGTTTACAAAACCGTAATGGATAATCTCTCTTGGTGGTTGCCGCAGAAACTGCATGGGGATCTGGTGATTGTACTTTTGTTGTTGCAATGGCCATAAAGCACCCATCAAACTCGGTGGTTGCTTTAATTTCCACAGGCTGTCGGCTTATTGGATCGGCCACATTGATGCGTCCTCGCCAATACTCCCATGTGAACGAGAATCGGCTCAAGGATTCGCTCTAACGCGCCTGTCGTCTTGACAGGTTCAGTTACGTTTGGAAGAACACCAATGGATTATGGTTGGTCACGACCGTCACACCCCCTTCAGTACCCTCGAGGTAACACCGCCACATCTTCAAAGAGTGTACTACTGCAAGGAGCTCTTGATCCCCAGTCGTGTACCGCGTCTCTACGGGGATGAGCTTCCGGCTCTCATACGCAACTGGGTGACCGTTCTGCATGAGGACGACTCTGAGTCCTACTACCGACGCATAACATCGAACCTCACACAGTTGCGATCGATTTGGAAGAGCAAGGACGGGGGCTATGGATAGAATTTCTTTGCCTTTGAGAAAAGGGTTCTCACAATCAGATGTCCATACTTAGCGCACGTCCTTTCGTGTGAGCCTGGTTAGCGGCGCTACCAAGGTTGAATACCCTTGCATAAACTGTCGAAAGTAGTTTGCAAGTCTGAGGAAAGACTGAATCTGCCCAATGTTTTCCGGGCATGGCCAATCTACAACGGCTTGGACCTTTTGTGGGTCAACACGGATGCCTTCCTTGCCGACGATGTGTCGAAGATGTTCGAGCTCATCTTGTGCAAACTTGCACTTGCTCACTTTCGCACAGAACTTTTGTTCCGGAGGGATTGCAAGGACTTTGCGTAGATGTTCTATGTGCTCTTCCAGTGATTTGGAGAAAACTAGGATATCGTCCAGGTAAACCAAGACAAAGTGACCGAGTTGCTTGGAGAACGTTCGGTTTGTTTCTCCTTGGAAGGTTGCCGGGGCGTTCGTTAGCCCGAAGCATAACACCTGGAACTGATAGTGTCCCATCTGCGTTCGAAACGCAGTTTTGGGAACATCATCTGCCGTGATGCGGATTTGATGGTACCCTTGGGACAAATCCAAGGACGAAAACACTGTTGCCCCTTGGAGTTGGTCAAAAAGGTCCTCAATCCGTAGTAAGGGGAATCATTTTTTCACCGTCAGCTTGTTCAACACCCGGAAACCACCGTCCTTTTTGTTCACAAAAAGGATCGGCGCACCGTACGGCGAGCTACTTGGCTCGATCCACCCTTTTGCAAGGTACTATTTGATTTGGCGTTCGACCTCTCTCCTTTCTGCTGGACTAAGACGATACATGGGTCTGAACAGAGGAGTCGCCTCCGGTTGCAGCGGAATCGTGTGGCCCATGTGTCTTTCTTGTGGAAGCCCAGCCGGTGGGTCTTGGAATACATCCAAGAACTCCGCCAATAGAGATTTGATCTCTTGTGGCATGTCTTCCTTTGCATCATCCTCCAATTTCTGCAGCTGAGCCAAGAAGTATCGACAACCTTGTCGAATACTTCTCTTGACCTGCATCACAGACAAGCTAGCATGGACTTTGAGTCTGGTTAGCGATAATTCCGAACTCGGAATCAACGTAAAGTGACGTTGTCCTTTTTGAAGGATAAAACACTTTGATTCACAGCACATTAGAGCCTTGTTTTCATGAAGCCAGGGATCACCTAGCACCACGTCAAACGGGTCAAGAAGGTTGAGTACCTTCGACGTGACACTCTGTGTGTACCCTTAAACACAAATTTGTGCTTTACAAGTACCAATCACGGGTACCGTACGGTTGTCACCGACAACAACTGCGCCATTCGATGGCTTGTACTTCAGGCCAACATGTCGGGTAAAGCCGAGGCTAACAAAGGAGGCGTCTCCTCTAGTATCAGCAAGTACGTTTGCAGGAGCACCAGCTAGGTGTCCTTTGAACTGCATCGTCATGTTGCCTCCACTCTTTCGAGTGAACAGGCTCGACGATGGCAAGTCGAGTTTGTGATAAACACGGAATCTAGACGGCGGACGCCGCAGCTCCCATGATTCATCTACTCTAGTCCACATCTTGTGGGTACGTGTGAATTCGGCTAGCACCTTCTAGTCTTTAAATTTCACATGGAAATCGTCGACGAAAGGTACCGCAAACGTGATTGAACTCATCGCTTTGAGGGCGTTTGCTTCAATCACCGTGTTACACAATTCTTGCAGAGTGGTCGGTGTTGCCACCACTAAGCAGGTTTGGTCATGCAATTTGTCTGGTGATGCAAGATATAGTGGGCAATGTCGATTAGCAAGTGTAGAATGAGGTTCAATGAGAGGGGAGAAAACAACAGAGAAATTTGAACCTGTCAAACATTCAAATTGTTTAACTTCCTTGTTTGAAAACATGAACCCACACTCATGATCCAGTTTTGCCCCTCAGTGGTCCCCACTAACGTCACTCAGGAGTGGGAAAAACCCGCCCCACGACCTTGTCCGTTACCACAGCCGGGCCCGCTGCCGCAACCGCGACCTTGTCCACGGCCCTGTCCGCAGCCTCCTACTATAGCCTCCCCACGAGGTGCCGTGGCTGCGGCTAACGTCATGACCTCTTGTCCACCACCAGCAGCCTCAGGGCACTGAGCCTTGAAGTGTCCGGGCTCCATGCAGTTGTGGTACAGTCCCTCGCGGAAGGCTGTGTTACGATGCTCGCGTACCACCTGCAACTCGTCATTATCGCGGACATGCTTGTGGTTGGGGGGCTTGTTCCCACCAGTGTTCTTGGCTGAGGGGTTTGCCGGCTGCTTGTCCTTGACCCCGTCCCGCTGCCCGACTGTCCCTCCAGCCCATGCAGCCTCCATGCGTGCATCGCGGCCTTGCTGTGCACGCGTGTTTTGTCGTGCATGTGAGTATTGCTTCAGGTTTGCCGAATACACTTCGCTCATGTAGTCTTGCAACGCCCTCCAGCTTGTCCAAGTTTGGCCCATTGCGGTCGTGGTGGTCTTGTCCTTCAGCTTCTTGCTGGCAAGACCATCGTGTAAGTACTCCAGCAGCAAGTACTCTGGGTACTTGAAGGTCTGGGTACCGTCACTCTCGGTCAAGCTTTTGGCTTCCTCCACGAGTGCGGTAAACTCGCTCAAGTAAGCCTTACGCGAGTTACCCAGGTGCCTGAAGTCCTTGATCTTGTGGAGGGCGTGCTGCGCCTCCTCACGCTCGGTACACTTCTTATGCAGAAGGCTTCCCACGACATGGGCTGCCACTCAAGGTGAGGCATCTGCGTACTCCACTCCTTCACCACGTACTTGAAGAGATTGTCTTCAAGCTGAGTCGTGGCAAGATCACCCCACTCACTGAGTGGAGCCTTGTGGATGCGTAGGACGTGCTCCATGCGGTTCAGCCAGTCGGACACCTTCACGCCGTTCTAGAAGATCCCCACACTTTGGAGGAAGGACGTGTTCATGACCGGCCCCAAAGTCGTCGAGGTAGGCAAGTTGTCGTTGCCACCGGCAGTGGCATTTGCAGCTGCGGCTTGTTGTGCTTGCTGGTACATCCGCACATAGGTCACGCTTTGCAATGCCTTGTCGAGGTCATTGCATCGCTGGCTTGCATCATGGGCGGCCAGGCGTTGTAGCTGGCGATCACGGTCAAGGTCTGTGATGCTCTGCCCGACGTGAGCTAGTAGGTTGGCGAATGCAAACTCAAGCTCTGATGTTGTCAGAGCATCGACGATAGCCTCTAGGGCCTCGCGTTGCCCGTGCACCTTTACCCACTGTAGTAGGGTACAGTTAACATACATGCCTCCAAGGAGTCCCACCTTTCAGAGGAGACTGCCGTCAGCAACGACGCTCGAGTGGGTGTGTCCAACCCCATTGCGGCCACATCGTAGGAAGGGGGATCCGCCCCCACTCCTCTGAGTGGTGCCGTACCTCCACCGTCCGTGGTGATCTTGAGTCGGCCCGCCGCTTCAGCAGCAAACTCCGCAAGCCTGAGACGATCATTGCAAATTGCCTTCGCGACGTCGTCGTCCAGCTCGTTCTCGGGGGAACTCCCCGCGTGGTTGCTGTCGATGTCCTTGCTGCTCTTGGCAGTCTCGCTGTCGTCGGCAGCTTCAGGAGATGCAACGAGCGCCTTGTCCTTCTCGAGAATTCGGCTCGAGTTCGCCACACGACGATGGCGATGATTGCGATCCTCGTCGCCTTTGCCATCGTCGGCGTCATGCTCTTCGTCGGGGTCCCCCTCCGGGAGATCCTCCTCCATAGCGTCATTCCTTGCATGGGGGTTGCCCACGTGCGCGTCGACGTTCTCGTCGAGCACTTTTGCGGCCTCCGCACGCTTCTCAATGTAGCCAAGGTTTTTTTCGGTTGCCTTTGGCGGTACGGTTGCCTTTGGTTTGGCAACCGTGCTCACGGCGGTGGCTCCCAAGACTTGGAGTCTGCCGAGGGCACGTGGTGAGGCCATCACCACCTTGCCCTTGTTGGTCTTTGATGGTACGGCACTTGCCATCTCGTCGTCCGTGCAATTAACTCGTGAAAGTCATTGTGGGGATCACCCCATAACTTCAGGGAAGGATGGCCTCCCACAAACTCCTTGCTCTCACGATTGGTGAGGCAATTATAAATTCAATTTCTATTTTCCTAGGCTGCCACGTCAGCACAAGGGCGTGGTTTTTGGAACTAGACTTCCTAAGTCATGACTCACGGCGATAGGCAAGGGCTAGCACCTAGGAAAACAGAGAACTAGAGTACAAGGAAATGACAAAAACAAGTGTGAGTGCTGCTCACAAACTAGGACAAATAAAAGGGAAAGAAGTTCTAGCAATTCCTAGTAACTCCTTCACTCCCTCCTCTATCTTCTTTTCCTCCCTTTGTCTTCTGTCTTCCTTGGTCTCCTCTTGAGTCTTTTGCGCACCTCGCGCCCCTTGGTGGCGTCTTCCTTGAACCGGCAACGTTGGAGGGCGTGGTCTTGGAAAAGAGAGTTGTCCTTGTTTTTGGATGAGGGAGGGGGAGGATTTTGTGGGTTTTTTGGGTGGGAACTTCTCACCCCACCCCAAAAAAATCCTTCAAGCCCCCTGGAACTGAGGAGAGGCTGGTAGAAAGTGGCTCCATCAAGTAGAGTGTTTTTCCAGCTTTCTAACGCAGTTTACGGCGCTTCAATCCGTGAAGTATTGATGCCATAGTCCCTGCTGGCGTTTCTGCTACTGCTTGCAGCTACCGGCGGCGTTTTATACATGGCGTAGCTACTGTATCCGTCGAGCCCTTAATCGCAGGGGTCGTCTGGCTCTCATACCACTGTAAGAGGTCGAGTCTCCAGCTCCTGCTCTGAAGTCGTTGTCAGAGTTCACAGAATGACGTTCTCGGTTCGTGTCAGGGGCTTACCCCCTTCGTAGGACTGAGGGGCAATCGTCATCAACGACCCAGAGCAGGGAGACTCAAATATTTCGAGTCTCCGGAGGCCCATTTCCGTTTTTAATCTTACCCCTGGTTTTGGAACCCAAACCAGGGGTTTTTACCTCGAACTCGTGCATTCATACGAGTTTTCCGGTTTCGAAACTCATAGTTCATCCTAAACAAAACTGAGTTTCGTTTTTTACGTGTCGGCGCGAAATCGTCGCGTGCAAGGCACGATTGGTGATTTTGCGCCGACTCCTCTCGTGCACTTTCCTCTTCCTCCCTCTCACCCTCGCTCCCCCTATCCCTCGTCCTCGCTTGCTCT
>SZWC01005532.1:37692-52539 GCA_023375785.1 Penium margaritaceum
TGCGTGCGTGCGTGCGTGCGTGCGTGCGTGCGTGCGTGCGTGTGTGTGTGTGTGTGTGTGTGTGATTGTGTGTTGGCCTGCGAGCTTCCCTCCTTCTTCCTCTACGGCATCGTCTCCCTCCCTCCCAGCCGCAGTGGAAGACAGCCCACCACCATGGCCTCAACTCGAACGCGGAGGAGACCCGCCGAGAGCCCTCCAGAGACGACACCCTGCTCCCTTCCGCCTTCCCCTCTCCATTGCTCTGTTCCTGCCCCGTCCTGCGCTCCGACGTGCTGCGTTGCCTCTGCTACACATTTGCACTCTTGCGCGCAGCAATGTGCTCTGCTGCGCCCCTTCAGCCCTCTTCGAACCTGCCGTGGTCTTAGAGTGATGCGCTCTTCTGTCCGCAACCACGCGCACGTGGCGCTAATGATGTGACGCACTGCGAGTGTCGCACGTGGCGCTAATGATGTGACGCACTGCAATCCGGGATGTCATGCCTCGCAACACGATGCAACGTGCTGTCATGACTTTCCCACATTCTTGCAATAGACAAAACAGGCGCGCGTGCATGCGACGGCGAATGGGTTCCCCCATCCCTCGCCGCACCACCCCCTTGTCCAAACCTACGTCACGCCCACAGTTTCCGTCAACTCGAACCGAGATACATCCGCGACTACGGCAAACACACGCCGGACGGCGAAAGCGGCCGCAGCAGCCCGTTTCCCCTGAACTCGCGCGGGGAAGACAGCTTTCTGGCGTTGGAATCGCCTCACGCTCCACTCCATCGCGCTGTGCAGGCCTTTCCGACACCGCATTGCATCACCCTCTTGACATAGCACTGATTGCTTTTTAGCAGACGATTGGAAAACACATTTTGCCGTGCGCACAGACGAAACGAACGGCGTGGCTCAACATGCCGTTGCAACTTGTGCTGCTGCTACAACTGCTGCTGCAACTTCTGCGGCTGCTCCTGATGCCTCTTTCGCAGCTCCTGCTGCTGCTGCGGCTGCTGCTGCTATTGGTTCTGCTGATGCTGCTGCTGCTGCTGCTTTTTCGGCTGCTTCTGCTGCTGATGCTGCTGAAGCTGCTATCAATGCTGCCGCTGCGGCTGCTACTGCTGGTGCTGTTGGAGCGTGCCACACCACTGATCTGTTGTACGGCACCAGCTTTGACGTGAACGGAGAGGAAGGAGCGGGAGGAACTAACTACACGCCAAAGAGAATGGACGCAGGGGCGGAATGAACTGTAGGAGGCAGAATGCGCCGGGCGGAATGAGCGCTTGCGCCGTATCAGCTGCAAGCAAGAGGGGACTCGGAATTTTCTCATACAGCTTGCGAATCGTTTAAGAAAGTCTGTACATTTTTCGTGTTGAGGAATAAGACGGATGTGATCCAACGGCATTCGAGTTCGCGGGTGTGGGGGGTCACGAACAACCCCAGGCGAACGGCTTGCTTCGGTAAGCTACCGTTGACCTTGTCAGTCTACTTTCTTTTCCTTGGTCCAACGGCATCCTGCGCGCGCGTACCCGAAAAGGGCGCTGGTGCGGCTGTCGAGCGCTCGGGCAGAGCCTGCGCAGATAGAAAGCGTGGAAGGTAGCGTGGATCGTGAAGCACCGAGCGTCGGTCTTTCAGAGAATGCCGCGGTGGCAGCGGCTGTAGCGGCGGCTACGGCGACTGCGGGCAACTTCACCGGCACAAGCGCGGCGGCAGGAGAGCGCATGCTGCAGCGACCACGGTAGGCCTCAGCGGGCGAACTGGAGACTTCTGGAGCACAGGGAGCGCTGGAAGGACGATCGGCGCGTGCCAAGGCTTGCCAGCGACGCGTGCACAAGTCGNTGTGAATGAAGCTTTCTGCTGAAGCTGTCCAGGTGCAAGCGGGGGGCACCAGCGCCGACGTCACGGGCGTCGCGGGCGGTCAGGCAGCGGCAGCAGCAGCAGCAGCAGGAGCAGCAGCAGCAGAGGCGGAGGGGGAGGCCAGCCAGCGTTGCAGAGCACGCGAGGCAAGCGGCAAGTGGGTAGCTAGCGTCGAGATATTGGTGTAAGCAGCACGTGCGGCGTTGAAACATGACAAAAAAAAATGATTATGTGGGAGTTGCACCTTTGCATGGTGGGAGGGCAAGCGGACCATGCCATGCCATGGTGCTCAAAGGAAAACATGAGGGACGCGGACGCCTTGTCCATCCGTTTGGAATCTTCGGCTCAATTTGAACATAAGATGGGGCATACTTGATAAGTGATAATACACAACTGACGGGTCAGATTACGAACCATTTAACACTTGGTTCACTACAAAGTGTAAGACCTCTTTCGCCAACAAACCCTTCGTTAATTAAGCATGGATGCATGCATCTACATGAAGTTATGTGGAATTGAGGAGATTAATAATGATTCCAATGGTCATGCATTGCTACATCAATGGATTCAAACACACCATTGCATCCAAAACTGGCACAACGAAATTGATTAAGCCTACCAAATTCTCATGCGCTCTTTTCGTGATACCAAAACATCATCTTATATAATTTCGTTGAAAAGTTTGTTTTTAAACTAGCGTCAAAATACTAGTGTGAGAATCATGTGTGGCGTTGGTGGGTGGCCAACAAATATCATGTGAGTGATGTGTCATGGTTTAGCACTTCATGGTGGGAGAGCAAGCCAGTCATGCCATGACATGGAGCTCAAGTCAAACAAAATCTCAGAAACGACTTGTCCAAACATTTGGAATATTCTGTTCAACAGAAATATGAAATGGATCATGTTTCATGATTAAGTATAAATACGATTGTGAGTCCAAATATGAACAATTATAAACTTTGCTTTGAACAGCATGTCTCGTATCTTTGCCAAAAATCCATTATTCATGAAGCATGATGCATTCATCCACATATGAACGTATGAAACTATGTCATTGCCAAGATAATACTTAAAGTATGCATGTATTACTCTATGAATCCATGTAAAAACACCATTACATCCAAAGTATACATAAAAAAAATAATAAATATAGATAAATATCATGCACTCAATGAAAAAACATAAAATAAAATTAAATAAATAAAATTCATTCAAATCATCTTCTATCATTGTCTTCTATCAAATTATAATGGACAATAACATTTACAAGCCATCCCATGTAATAAGTGATATATCAATATTAATAAGAACATATGTAAAGTATAAAAACATAAAAAAATCGATACATTATATCATTTTCATGCATTAACAATCTCTTGAAACTACAATATTTACTATTACAATTAAAATATTCATTTTTATTCATTTTCCATGCATTTTCACACACATTGTTCAAATCATCATAGAACATTCATATCATACATAATCAATAAAACTTACTTCTCCTAAATTTCTACAATTTAAATTCATCCATTTCCTAATTCATAACTAAAGCATTCGCTCAAATTCCAACATACCAATAGTAAAGACAAATTCAATGGTTCAGAATTAAAACAATGGCTTATGATCTTGTGGTTGACCAAAATCATAATACCACCTTCATGTCACAAAATAAGGTATTTTGATACATGTGGAAGAGAATCATGAAGATAACTAAGTCTCACATGTAGAAAGAAACATGTCTATAACAAATCAAAATTTTCAAAATAGAGGATGACAAGTTGCTTCAAGGATGTCATGCTCACAAACTGAGGGTATTAGCAACAACAAGAAACAAACATGTGGAATCAATTGCCCTATGATTTAGAGGACATGCTTATACTCTGGATGATGTTTAAGTTTCAAGTAGTAGGATTCAAACAAAATGCAACTTCATGCTCACAATATGCATAGTTTTATTCACAAACATGTGGTGTAACCATCATACAAAATCGTTTTGGGCTAAATGGAAGACTGATTTCGTATAACTCATTTCATAATGTTTCAATCTCCTTAACAATATATGAAGTAAGATTAACTTTAGATAATTCTAATGTGAAAGCATCCCCAAAGAATGCACGTGGGTAAATCTCTCCATTTCCCTAGACAAGTGTAACAACATTGAGTGAATTATTTGTCAATTACATGGCCAAAAGAAGGAAACCATAATATGAAGGCAAAGGAGGACACATGAGTGGTTGCACAAGATCATGTTTGCCTTGTAATCAAAGATGACTCTAGCACTTACTTCATTGTGCCTCCATAAAACATCGGTCTCGCATCCATTCAGCATTTGAAATATTTTTTAAGACCATTTTACTTCATTTAAATGGTCAATATGCTTCATGCCTCAATCTTTACTTTACACTTTCCAATTTTCTCCTTAATCATGTGCATGCTTTTCTGATCAAGTAAAACATTAATAACTTTCTTTACGGATTTTAACTTGAATTGTTTCTATCTAGTATCATAAAATAAATTATAAAGGTGTTATATTTCATGCATGAATGTATGATCTAATGAGGATTTTCCTTTGTTGTCCAATACTACCTTCTTTCTTCCCTTTCCATTAAGATCCTCATCCTTCCCTTTTTGGAAATTTGTTCTTTGCACAACATGTCGCCATCAACCACAACTTGGCACCACCTTCAACCACGATGATTGAGGAACATACATAAAATTTGTAAGCATCACATTTAAAAGGAATATTCTCCCTTGTTACTTCACATGCTTACATCGCAAGTCGTGCACACCATGACTCGTAGTTACACAAAATAATCTATACTACTAATAGATCTCTTCTTTTAATTGTGGAATTTTGACCCACTTCTTCCAAAACTTACATGTAATTTCCAAGTCTAACCAACTTGAAGTCTCATAACATCACGCAAAACTTTAGTTCCAATGAAACATGAAAACACTTTTTTATCAGCATTCACCCTAATTTTCTCGTTAAATTGATCATCGAAAACTTAAACTGACATTTCATACATTACATTAATATTTTTTCCTCATTTAAAATCTCTGTTCATCAATCTTACTCAAACATTCCATTGATAAACCAATTATGCATCACCATATTTATTAGATTTAGCAAAACCAAACATAGTTGTATGTATATAAGATTATGTATTCTTTTTACGAATTTATACGAATGGGTGGCTCCTTTCCCTTTCTCGAGCACATGATTCAAACAACATCACGTTATTTTTCTAATTATTGTTATTTTCTAAGGCTAGTTACAAGCCAAGTGTTGAGTAAAAATGGGGAATTCCATGCTTGACCTTTTCATGTTTCCAAGGATCATTCAAACCATTGCCTTTCAAATAAAATGGTCAAAAATCATCCTACACCATACGTCTATAGAGATGAAGGAATTTTTTTCATGATAACCACATCATTTTTAAGGAGAAAATACAACACGGAGATTCAAGTTTGAACACATGGGTAACACACCAATCTCCAACCCTTGAGCTGGCTTTCCTTCATGTAGGAAAAATTATATTTAGTACCTTCTCAAAACAGGCTTAGGGATCCCTTGTTTATTTTGTAATCTTCCAAAATAACCATTGATTCCCTTTTAATGGGCGGTAATAGTTTATAGACCAGGTGATATTCCATGTTTGAGTACTTTTAGAGGCCCTTTCAAATGGGTAATGTGTTGAGTAATGTAATATTTCATTGATTCCATGAAAATACTCCTTACCATATTTTTCTCGTGATAAACGGAAGCAAATGTTGTCTCATAACTTATGAAGCTCCTCTTAGTTAATTTTTTTGTGTTAAAAGCGCATTTTCAGTCAATGCAAGTGTGTTACATAAGTTATTAAGATAGAGAATGGTTTCAAAATGTGCTAATTTTAATGTGCATCTTTCATTAGACTTCATGATATCTTGTATTACGCGTATTTTTGTTGTTGTAATGTTTATACATATTCAAGAAATGTAATGGAGTGTATGTTGAATCATAGGCCAATTTCTATTTGAATTTTTTGTTATGTTGAATTCATCATTGATTTTGCGCTAACGTGCATCTTTTTACACCCAGGGAGGGTTAAGTTCTTCGATAAGATTATATGATTATTGTGGACTAAATTTTTCGAGATTGAAGCTTTGTCTCATCATTTTCCTTCCTTCCACCATCATAGAGACGAGGGAAGACGGATGGAAGGAAAGAAGATTCCGCCTCGTTCTTGATTGTGGCACTACACTAAGGCCTGCTATAACCTGTTTACTAACTGGCTTGATTGGAAATTGTGTATATTCGTAACTGACTGATGTGAAAGCATGGGCGGATGTTGTCCTTCTCAATGAAACATCCCTGCATCCTCATCTTACTCTTAAATGTTTTCTCGTCGCAAGATGATAACGACCCGGTCTTTCGTGTGGAGACGAGTCGATGATGCATCCCATGGTCGAGAGGGTGTGCGATAAGTCGATCTTCTGGACTCCCGTATGGCTGCCTCACACTCGCGCGATAGGTATCGGAAGAGCGGCATCTGCGACCATTCACACTTCCAGTGGTCGCATGGCGTGGGACGCGCCAGCCTCGTTGATGAGACACGGCCCATGTAGCGCGCGAACGACAGCCATTCAAAACGCACCCGACCATGGCATACCTCGCACGGTCAGCCGCAAGATTCTTTGAACGCCAAGCCGATGTTGGTAGCACAATTTTGCATGGTGAGGAGGGCGGAAACGTAATATATCCCTCGCCACGGATAGGAAGCCTGATTCCCTCCAACCTCAGAACAATGAGCCCAATCCGCCCCAGCCCTCAGGCACCAAGACTCATCACTACCTAAGGAACAGTAATCCTCATCCACCCCTGCCCCTAAAAAACAAGCCCCATCCGCTCCTTGCACCTATCCAGCTCTCTTTGTGACAAGATTTGGGTTACAAAGTATCCCCTATTGTAATTTGTTAGATATCCACCTTTCTAAACCTATTTCTCTCATCCGACTGTACCACATCGTCCACCTTTGGGAGCTCGACGAGGAATGCGAGACTCACCCCTCGAGTGCACAAGGTTCTCAAAAGCATGTAAAACCACGAATAAAAGACAAATAGGACCTAGTACACAGCATGCAACGACGCATCCCACTTGGCGGATGTGCAAAGGAAAGAAGTTCGAGGGCGGTCGAAAACATCGCTCTCTTCGCACCTCCAGTCCCTCTACCATGACCCTGTCGAGCGCAAAAACCTCTACACAAGGAGGTCTCTCTTGACTTTTCTTGACGTGGACAACAAAGGACCATCGATTGCAAAGAAGATAGATCTCAAACATAGCTCAATCCAACGCGACGTTGGATTGAGTCGTGAAACGCGACCTCCAACAGAGCTCGCATTCAATGAAGGCATCCATTGTCACGCTGGATCCAGTGTTTGTTGGTTTGTGTGTCACATACACGTGGTGACCTCTGGCCTCGTTGCACACCCCACACGTCACTGATGCAGGTGACTGAGAAAAGAGAGGCGTTTCCATTGGTGCGTTTACTGCTGCCAGGATATGGTTGTGCGCCATTTTGATCTCAGTACCACAACAAACCACATTTCGTTGTTGTGTGAATACTTGGCACCACACCTGGGATGTTACTCGTGAATTTTCCTGGTACTCTGTTGTTTAGGTGCGGATGACAAACGAGATAGCATAGTGGGGGGGGAGGGGGTCGACCCACAGGTGTGCGCTTTGTGCGACGAGCTTGAGCGAGCTCGGTGCTCACTCGCTCGCTTCCGCTCTTTCCTCCACCTCTACACCTTTCACCTCGGTTCGTTGTTACTGTTATCCCTCGCGACAGAAAAGCCGAACCACGCATTCTGCGATCCATGGCTCACTGTGAGAGTAGTCTCTTTTGACTCCTCCTCTCCACACCTTGTTGTTCTTCGCTACCTACTGGTATTAGAGCATAGTGAGCGTGTGTAGTGAGCGTTCGTTTGCAAAGTCGAGATCCGGCCGTTGTGGGCCATCCCGTCGGCGCCTCCGCTTCCGACGCCGCCGTCGCTGCCACTGCAGTTGCATTCGTCTCTACTGCGCTGGGTAAATCTCCCCTGCCAGGGTGCCATCTACGGCGCCAACGCGTGGCTGGCCCTGCACACCGCACAGCGGATCGGCCCCCATTTCCGCCNGCTCACTCGCTCGCTTCCGCTCTTTCCTCCACCTCTACACCTTTCACCTCGGTTCGTTGTTACTGTTATCCCTCGCGACAGAAAAGCCGAACCACGCATTCTGCGATCCATGGCTCACTGTGAGAGTAGTCTCTTTTGACTCCTCCTCTCCACACCTTGTTGTTCTTCGCTACCTACTGGTATTAGAGCATAGTGAGCGTGTGTAGTGAGCGTTCGTTTGCAAAGTCGAGATCCGGCCGTTGTGGGCCATCCCGTCGGCGCCTCCGCTTCCGACGCCGCCGTCGCTGCCACTGCAGTTGCATTCGTCTCTACTGCGCTGGGTAAATCTCCCCTGCCAGGGTGCCATCTACGGCGCCAACGCGTGGCTGGCCCTGCACACCGCACAGCGGATCGGCCCCCATTTCCGCCATCCGTCGGTCCCGCGTGCTGTGCTCTCCTACACAACAACGCTGCAGCCACTGCCACAGCTAGTGACTGCGATCCCCGCAGCCATGTCTCCTCTCCCCTCTTTCTCCTAGGAGTCGCCTTTAACGGCTCCTACCACCATCACCGCCATCCACTCTCCTGTGGCTGGAGCATCCCTATACACTCTTCTGCAGCGGCCCCAGCATCTACCTCAAGCTCGTGGTAGCGGCAGCAACGACTTCGCCGTTCCCCATCGGCCTCGCATGTGCGGTAGCAACTGCATCCACTCCTGCTGCCGCCTCCCGTCCTGCCATCTTTCTAGCCGCATTGCTCCCCTTATTAGCGGCCGCAGTGATCCTCTCGGTGGCTGCCAAAGGTGCTGGGGAGATCCTGGCTACAGTTTCCTCCTCTACTACAGCCCCAATACGTCTCGGCAGCCGGTTTGGTGACAGCCGGAGCAACAGTGTCACCAACGGCGTCGGCGGCAATCGCATTCACAACAACCTGCCTCTCCCCGATGCCACTCCGGTGGCGACGGCTATCACACTTGCGCAAAACGAGTCCACGACCGCCGCCACGTCTGTGCCCTACTACGAGGATCGCAACGCGAGTCGTCAAACGCGACATCGTCGTGGCGCTGCAGAGGGGTCTCCTTCGTCAACCCACTCATGTCAACCTCTGCATCGTCCGGTAAGAGACACTTCGCCCTTTACCCAGGATACCTCGGGAGGGAGTGAGTCTACTACGTTCGAGACTTCCGCCACCGACTTCTTCTCCTGCCTCACTAGGGACGCGAGTCCTTTGTTTCTCACTGTCACTAGGGTAGCCTTTGTCGTCATAGGCGCAGCTACTGCATCCGCCGCCACCTTCGCAGCCGCGGCTAGAGCGTCCTGTGCCCCTGCTTCCACCGCAGCAGGCCGTTCTATTGAGGCCTCCATCGAGGCCACTGCCGTGATCAGACCCATTGCTACTGCAGCTGCGGACGTCTTCACACAGGTGTCTGCTGCTGCATCGATGATCGCCTCCACCATTGCATCTGCTACATCTAGTGCAGCATCTACATCAGCATCTACAACAACAACCATTCGCACCTCCACCGCCGCAGCATCATCAGCTCCATTGTTAGCCTCATCCCCAGCTGCTAGTGTGGTGGCTAATGCCATTTTTGTGACTACAGCGCTTGTGACCCTAATAGCAGCGTCAGTCGCTGGTACTCTTGCACTAGCGGTCCCAGCAGTGTCCACTGTCGCTGTGATTACTGCTGTAACAGCAGCGTATGTCCCACCTCTCCTTGCCTTTCTTTGCCTTGCTCTTGTGGCATCTATTGCTTGACTACTGCTCTTGCTCTCCTTCCACGCTGTTGTCTGCTCCTTTCTTGTTCGGGTTGGGGTTGGGACTTGTCCTACAACACCTTCTACACGTGCAAACGACACTTCCTATCTTCCCACCCATTTAGGGCGGGGGAAACTCTGCCGAAATTTGTCTGTAGAGCCCCTCGTTCGTCACCATGCTTGGTGACGACGAGTCCGTTATAGCAGACCTACAGCGGCAGCTGAACCGCACGCTGGAGGCACAACGTGAAGTTGAGGATTGCCTCAAGCTCGCCTATGACAACCGCGCTGCCTTTGCTAATGAGGTCGCCGCCTTTGTCCTCAAGCGCTTGCCCACTACATCTATCACTGCCACCACAGGCTCCACTGCTAACGCCAACTCTGGTGCCTCTTCCAATCCCTCTGCTGTTGGCAATCCCTCCTCTTCTCACCCTGCTCGCACGCATGCTCCTGCCCCACGCCAGCATGATTTCTTCTCGCGGCCACCTGTTCTCTCCCCAAGGCCTGCCTTTTCTTCGTGGGATGTTCGGTTCAGCGCCTGGGCCCAGGACGAGCGCCTTTGGGAATACTACTTTCCCCCTGACCCAACTGCCACCCCGCCTTTTGTCCCTGCTCCCGCTGAAGCTGCTCGCGATGTTTGCACCCTAATCCCAACTGTTCCTGAGCATCTTGTGGATGACGTTTGCATGTTCACCGCCGATGCCGCTACTGGTCGCGATGCTGACCCCGTCGGTGCCGACACCATGTTGCGTCGTCGCACCACCATCACCGGTCAGGCTGCACAGAGTGCTCTTACTGTGCATTTTGACACACTACTGATGCGTGCTGGCGCAACTACTAACACCTACTAGGCTCACGGTCTCAAGCTCCTTCATGAGCTCGGTGACGCTACCCCTGGGCAACTGTCTATTGTCCTCACTATGGTCAACGTGCTTATCCCAGAGGTCTCCGACATCCTTCGTGACGTCAAAGCAGATGAGTTGCAGCGCCTTGCCTCTCAGCCTGTCCCTGCGAAGTCCCCTCTCGACATTGGTGTGCTTTGGGACTTCACCGCCTAGCGCCTTACTACTTGGTGGACCAGTCTCCAGAATAAATGGCTCCACCGCTCTGCCGTCACAGGCGTTGCAACAGTGACGACCTCTTCGTCCCCTGCCACAGCCTCCTCTTCCTCCTCTTCTGTCTCTTCATCCACAAGCTCCACAGCCACTGCTCTTGCCTCTCAGGGCCGTGGCCGAGGCCGTGGCCGAGGGCGTGGCAAGGGCAAGGGCGGCGGCCAGGAGAAGGCGTCCGCTCCTTCTCGCGTCCCTGATACTATGGTCTGCTAGAACTGTGGATCTTCTGACCACTCTGCACGGTCCTGCCCGGCTCCTCCGGATGACCTTCACCTTGCCCGTGCCATGCGTGCTCACTGGGCACGCACAACTGGCACCGTTGCTGCAGCTGCGTCCTCTTCCAATGCGGTGTCGTCTGCCTCGGCACCGTCCCAGTCCTCTGCCCAGGCCTACTCCACCTCTAGCGTTGCTCCTGGTCCAACCCTGATCCCATACCCTTGGGGTTGGCCACCTCCTTATGGCGCTCCACCCTACACAGCTCCGCCCTCGTCAGCCTACACCGTCCCTTCCTGGTTCCCTCCTTCCTCCGGTACTTCGACCCCGGCTCCTGCAGGGTCTGTCGCGGGTGACGGCGAGCGTCAGCTGGAGCAGTCCCTTCTTCAGCTCCTTCGCCTTTGCGATCAGGGAAGTGAGGGTGTTGCTTCATTGGCCAGTGGTCCCACATGTCAGACTGATTTCACTCTTCGTGGTGACCCCCCCGGGTCATGTGCATGATTCGTTGTCTCCCTCCGTTTCGTGGATTGAGCATTAGTAGTCCGTCGTTCTCTCGCGCTTTCCTGCTGTCTGTGCCCTGTCTCCCCAGTCTGTATCCCCTTTTTGCACGGTGGCAACGTGTGGTGTCATTACCTTGGTTCGTGCGTCGGGTGGCTTTTGGATCCTTGATTCAGGGGCCACCCACCACGTGACGTATGTCCGTTCATCTTTTGTCTCCCTTGGTCGCGCTGGCGATCTCCGCTTTGTGCGTACTAGGTCTGGCCAGTTGCTACCTGTTCAGGGTATTGGCGACGTCCGCTTCGTTGGTCCTTGTGTTCCGGTATACCTTCCAAACGTTTTGTATGTCCCTTCGCTGGAGCTCAGCCTGCTGTCGGTCCCATCCCTTGACGGTCAGCAAACGGACTTCTCTGCTAGTCGTGGTGTCGGCACTGTGCGTCTGCGTCCCTCTGGTCGCATTGTCGTCCGTGGTGTCAAGTGTGAGAAGTTGTACCGTGTGTTCCTCTTCTCCTCGCCGACCGCCTCCACTGGTGCTGCCCTCATCCATGTGGCCCCCTCGCTCTCGCCTGACCTTGTTCGTCTGTTGCATTGCCGTCTCGTGCATGTGCAGTCTGATGCCATCTCCTATATGCTTTGCCTACAACCTGCATTGGGTTTGTCGCCCTCCACTTTCCTTGCCCCCTGTCCCACTGATTGCATTGACTGTGCCCAGGGCAAGATGCATCCCTCTCCTTTCGCTGACTCTAAGTCCCAATCTAGTCACCCTCTTGACCGGGTGCATGCTGATTTCATGGGTAACCGGCTCCATGATCTTCTTGGTGACGTTGGTCGTTATGTCTTGTACCTCACCGACAATTTTTCTCGCTTGGTCTTTGCCCATCGGCACAAGAGTGATGTCTGTCCCACGATTGAAACTTGGCTAGCTCAGGCTGAGCACGTCTGTCAGCACTCGCTGCGTGTATTTCGTAGTGATGGCGGCGGTGAGTTTCTTGGTCCCTCCGCCCATCTTCTCACATCCAAAGGGGTGTGTGTGGAGACCTGCGCTCCCTACATACCCCAAAAAATGGTGTCTTCGAGCATTGGAACCGTACTCTTGCCGACGGTGTCCGCACCCTCCTGTCTGAGTCTGGCCTTCCTCCACTCTTTGCCTTTGAGGCCATGTGTTTTATGACTTGGGTTTGGAATCGGGTCCCTCATGGGCCCCTCCCTCATCCCGTCACCCATGTCAAACGCTGGTCTAGTGCTCTTGCCAACCTGCACCTTACCCGTGTTTGGGGTTGCATTGCCTCCGTCTGGCTGCCTGAGGACTTGCATGACGGAAAACTCTCCCCGCGTGGCCGTCTGTGTCCTTTCTTGGGTGCCTCCTCCCACTCGAAGGCTTGGCGCTTCTAGGACCCTGTCCACCAGCGCGTCGTTGAGTAATGTGATGCATTGTTCTTTGAGTTCATCTTCCTTCGTGACCTCGGTCGGCTTTCGTCGGCTGCCTCTCTTCTTCCGCTCTCTCGGCTGGGGGGGGAATTCGGTCCTGTCCCTCCTGCAGTCATTTTTGCTCCAGCCTTGCCTCCCGCATCTTCCCTGCTCTAGTCGTCAGACCTGCCGCCTATACCTTCCCTGCCTTCCTCCTTGTCCGCCGGCTCGTCAGGCACACCACTCTCTTCGGTCGTGTCCTCGTCCGCCCCTGCGTTGTCAGCCACCTCACCATCCACACGGCATGTCGTCCCTCGCGTGCCAGACCCCTCAGGGACAGATTCCCGTGAGACCGCTCGTCCTGTGTCCACTAAACCCACTCGTCCTGTGTCCACTGAAACCGCTCGTCCTGGATCCACTGAACCCATTTGTCCTACGCGCACCGAGCCCACTCTTCTTGCTCCGGCCTCACCCTTCGTCCGCGGTGGATGCCTGCGTGCGCTCCCACAGCGCACCTTTAGTGTCTTTGCTCCATCTAATCGCCCATCCCAATCCCAGACAGCTCAGTCCCCCATTGTGTCGACGATCATGGATGCTCTATGCCTTGCCACTGGTGTTTTCCATCCTAGTTCTGCTCTCGGATATGCACTGATCGTCTCTGAGCACGCTCGTGCAGTTGATGCTACTGCCACAGATGTCGTCGCAGAGTGTCATGCACCCACTGGCTCAGCATATCTCCCTCAGGAGCCTACCACGGCTCGTCAAGCAGGCGCAGCTCCTGATGCACAGCGATGGGAAGCCGCAATGTGCGATGAGTTGAAGGCCCTTGACGAACACGCCATGTACAAGCTGGTTGACCTCCCTCAAGGACGCAAAGCCATTGATGCACGTTGGATCTTCAGGCGGAAGTACAAGCCCAATGGGACCCTTGACAAGTACAAGGCTCGCCTCACAGTGAAGGGATTCTCCCAAGTCCCAGGCGTGGACTTCGATGAGACATTTGCGCCAGTTGGCTGCTACACTACAGCTCGTGCCCTGCTGAGCCTCATCGCTCAGCACGACTGGAAGCTTGAGCAGATGGACGTCAACAACGCCTTCCTCCATGGGCAGTTGGACGAGGAGATCTACATAGTCCAGCCCCCTGGGCTCTCTGATGGGACCAACAGGGTCTGGCGACTACGAAAGGCTCTCTACAGCCTGAAGCAATCGCCCCGGTGTTGGAACCAAGAAATCACGTCCACACTTGAGAAGGGCGGCTACTAACAAAGTATTATTAATCCTTCTCTCTTTGTCACCCCTCTGTTGGCTCCCTTCGTCGTGGTTCTTGTGTTTGTTGATGACTTGCTCATCGCGTCACCCAGTCAGGAGGTTGTGAAGACTGTTAAGGCACTCCTTCAGTCGACTTACAAGATAAAGGACTTGAGACCAGCTCGTGTCTTTCTGGGCATGGAGCTGGAGCGCGACCGCTCCCGACGCATACTCCACATTCACCAAGCTGCCTACGTTCGCAGTCTGGGGGAGTGTTTCTCCTCCTTCCTCGAGAAAGTGTCCACAACTTCCACGCCCATGACCCTAGCTGGACAGCCATCTGTTGTGGTCGATGGCTACACGGACAGTAAGTGGACACATGACACTGACGCTCGCAGCCGGACTGGTTACATCTTCCTGGTGGGGGGGACCGCTGTGTCATGGAAGAGCGGCAAAGAGGGCTGTGTTGCTCGCAGCATGAGCGAAGCTGAGTATGTTGCACTTGGTACTGGCCTGTGTGAGAGCATTTGGCTGTGTCGTCTCCTACAACAGTTACGTGTCCCTATCCATTGCATCACTCTTTGA
The DNA here is from genome assembly GCA_023375785.1 of Penium margaritaceum. Classification (NCBI taxonomy): domain Eukaryota; kingdom Viridiplantae; phylum Streptophyta; class Zygnematophyceae; order Desmidiales; family Peniaceae; genus Penium; species Penium margaritaceum. The sequence goes on from SZWC01005532.1 coordinate 52,492, forward strand.
TATGACAATCAAAGCACAAAGGCTATTGCTGAGCACAATGGCATGCAC
>SZWC01005532.1:52704-67648 GCA_023375785.1 Penium margaritaceum
ACACATGACACTGACGCTCGCAGCCGGACTGGTTACATCTTCCTGGTGGGGGGGACCGCTGTGTCATGGAAGAGCGGCAAAGAGGGCTGTGTTGCTCGCAGCATGAGCGAAGCTGAGTATGTTGCACTTGGTACTGGCCTGTGTGAGAGCATTTGGCTGTGTCGTCTCCTACAACAGTTACGTGTCCCTATCCATTGCATCACTCTTTGATATGACAATCAAAGCACAAAGGCTATTGCTGAGCACAATGGCATGCACCATACTTGCACTAAGCACATCAATGTTGAGCATCATTGTTTTTGTCAGAGAGTGGCTGTAGGTGATGTCCAGATCGTCTGGGTGGACACTCGACAGCAGAGAGCTGATTTCCTCCCAAAGTCGCTCACCAGTAACGTCTTCAAGGCTGCAGTCCATGCCGTTGGCTTGTTGTGTCGTGATGCGCCCGGTTGAGTCCTCGTGTTTGTGCTCACGTGCTTTTCGTCGTGCTAGTCACATCTCGTGACGCTCATGTGTGTGTGTGTGATGTGCGTCGGTTGTGGGTCATGGGGGAGTGTTGGTTTGTGTGTCACAGACACGTGGTGACCTCGGGCCTCATTGCACACCCCATACGTCACTGATGCAGGTGACTGAGAGAAGAGGGGCGTTGCCGTCAGCGAGTTCACCACTGCCAAGATATGGTTGTGCGCCATTTTGACCTCAGTACCATAGCTGACCACATCTTGTTGTTGTGTGCATGCTTGGCACCACACCTGGGATGTTACTCGTGGTGAATTTTCCTCGTACTCTGTTGTTTAGGTGAGGATGACAAACGAGATAGCATAGTGGGGGGGGGTTGACCCACAGATGTCCGCTTTGCGCGACGAGCTTGAGCGAGTTCGCTGCTCGCTCGCTCGCTTCCGCTCTTTCCTCCCCTTCTACACCTTTCACCTTGGTTCGTTGTTATTGTTATCCGTCGCGACTGAAATACCAAACACATTCTGCGATCCATGGCTCACTGTGAGAGTACCCTCTTTTGACTCCTCCTCTCCACACCTTGCTGTTATTTGCTACCTACAGTGTTGTCCGTAGATGCAAAACGGGATTCCAACACATTTCGTCCGAGTAACTCAAGCAAGTCCACATCAAAGAAAGGCACCCACGCATGAGGCCCAAACAACAAGGAAGTGAACAAACCTGAACTGAATTGATCAATCACATGTGTACAACAATAATACAAGCCAAAGTCAACCAATAATTTGACTTGGGAAGTAAAATCGGTAGTTTCACATTCTTCAAAGAAAGAATAATGTATGCTTTTTTTATGGAAAACAATGTCAAGCCGAAGTTTGGAAACCATACAAAGCAAGTCATTCTCATTACGTGTTGCATACATGCACGAAAAAACCTCCTTAATTTTTTTTCAACTTTCTTATGCATCTTTCAGTTGTAACATAAGCTTTAGGCGTTCAATTCACTTTGTAACCCATGCACGCCTTGTGTGGAGCTTTGCGCCCTTGTTTTTTCATATCATCTGACGCAATGATGACTTGAGATTCTTTGTAGCATTTTCTAAGGGTCCAATTCATCCATGCACACATCACTTGCTTACCTCTTTTGAACACAAAAGGCAACCGCTACAACAGTTTGACATATGTAGAAGATAGTTGTGAAGTTTGACAAACTTATTAATAGTTGCACATACCAGTATGTACTTTTTGCCAATGTTTTATTGTTGGATCTTGGTTGCATGCCAGAGACCAAACAGCGGGATAGGCATAGGTTTTTTGTATCAAAATTTTCAACACAAGAATGCGGATGATTTCTTATGAACGCGTTCCAACACATGCGGTGGTATGCATGCGTGCTGCTGAACCAAACCGGTTGATAACCCAGCTAAGCTCAAATAGAAATAAAGTAAGGCATGCATGCCCATGAAAAAAAGAGCATGAGCTCTGTGTGTGAGTGCAATGCAAAACGACAAAAACTTGGCTTAGTCTGGAACGCACAATATGAAAGAACAAGGAGAGATTACAAATGAGCCCCTAGCGGGCTTGTATAGGGGTGCCGGCATCTAGCCGCACAGGGCCCTGTCACCCCCGCAGAACCCAAACGAGTCAGCAGGGAGAACACACTACATACACCACAAGAACAACAAAGGTGGTCTCATCGAGGCACCGGAACAGCTCTCCAAGTGCCCGGGTCTCGACCAGTGAGAAAATACGAGTTGTGCTAAAAAAACTCGAAATCAACGTCCAGACTTCCAGAACGCCTTTCTGAACATCAGAAGCCCTACTATAACCATCGGGTCTCTTTGTCGCACCCATACATTCCACCGGGTGCGCAGGTTTCGACCCACCGAGAAAACTCTCCTACCTCTCGACAAGCCCACACAACTGCGAGAACGCTTTGACCGCATCTCGTTAGCGTTGTCGTAGGTGCAGTAGACGTCTCGGAATAGCCCGGAGGCCCGTCGTGTCGTCACGCCCTCCTCTACCATATACCACCAATGTGGGTACATGGATAATCCATCAGAGTCAGTCATGACTGGTGGAAGCCACACAAACCAACACTCCCCCTTGCTGACGTAGCCGTCCATGGCAGAACAAATGGACGAAGGCATGGAACAACTGAGAAGATGCGTGGAAGCTTCCTAGCGACACATCCGCGGACTAGGCGATAGTTCCAGGTCAGACGATGACGATAGTCACAAGTTGTGCACACAACGNTCGGAATAGCCCGGAGGCCCGTCGTGTCGTCACGCCCTCCTCTACCATATACCACCAATGTGGGTACATGGATAATCCATCAGAGTCAGTCATGACTGGTGGAAGCCACACAAACCAACACTCCCCCTTGCTGACGTAGCCGTCCATGGCAGAACAAATGGACGAAGGCATGGAACAACTGAGAAGATGCGTGGAAGCTTCCTAGCGACACATCCGCGGACTAGGCGATAGTTCCAGGTCAGACGATGACGATAGTCACAAGTTGTGCACACAACGGCAAGGGTCTGGCTAGGAGACACAAGGCAAAGTTTCAGAATGCTTCAATCGCATTTGTACAGAGAAATGACAAATGACAGGTCCATGGCATAAGTACCTGCCGCTGCGCACGACGGGTGTCGCACGCGGCATTGCAAGATCTGTCCTAAACCCGGCCCAAAACCACTGCTTTGGCAGTAACTCTGCGTAGACATGTCAGAACGCTACGCCGTCTGAACCTAGACGTGCAAGATCACACGCCGGAAGCGAAGACTGGTCACATGAATACATCCAACATTAAAATGGTGGACACACAATGCAAAAACATGCAGATCGGATCCACGGCCAGTCCACCGATAAACTCTTGCGTGCTGCAGGAAAACTATAGGAGGTCCCGGGTAGCGTCCCGAGCTCTGCAATGGTCGTCGGTCAGCTCCAAGCTGGTAGTCCGCCACCAGATTACGCACCGGTAGCGCCGGGGTCTGCAACAGGGATCTCCACGAACATGGACATGGCCAAGTGGTCACATTAAACTATACAGGTCGAAAGGAATGTCACAAATCACAACACTCCCCCATGACCCGATGGTACGCATGTCCATACACGTGCAGCACTGAGATGAGTACAGCAACGAGTGCAATGCCAGATGTGATACGGACACAAATATACCCCATACTCAACCACTCAGGCAAGGGGCGAAGCCCAACAGATCGAATGGCCACCAGGAACTTTCCGCGTGCTAGGGCCTCCGTCAAGAAATCGGCACGCTACATGTGAGTGCCAACCCAAATGACGGAGATCACGTGTCGCTCCACCAGATCATGCACAAAGTGATGCTCAACCGAAATGTGCTTCGTGCAAGCATGAAAGACACCAGAGTTCTCTGCAATGGCAAGAGCACTCTGGTTGTCGCAACGAAGCACAATGGTAGGTACTGACTGACCCAGCTCAAGGAACACGCGCTGTAGCCATACCGCCTCAATAGCCCCTGCACCCAGAGCAACATACTCTGCCTCCGATGAGCTACGTGCAATCCAACCCTGCTTCCCACTACACCAGGACACAGCGATACCACTGAGCAGGAACACGTAACCGGTACGACTACGTCCATCTAGGCTCAAGGCCCAGTCGCTGTCAGTGTAGCCGTCAAGGACCACCAAACACTACCGGCGAAAGCAGAGTCCGAGGTACGGTGTGGAGACCAGGTACCACACCACTCGCACAACCGCGTGAAGGGCTCTTGCGCATGGAGCCTGCGAGAAGTGGGGAAGGAGGTTGATGGCAAAGGCGATGTCAGGACGTGTGGTAGTGGCCAGGTACATCAGAGATCCGATGAGACCGAGGTACAAGGTCACGTCTACTATCTCCCCTAGCTGTGTGGGATCATCCACCTTCAGGGCATCCTGTCCATCAGGCGTGAGAGGTGTGGAGGCCGTGGGCATTGCGCTGAGGAGGTTGCTGAAGTGCTCCCCTATAACACGTGCGTATCGGGCCTTATGCAGTTGTGGAGTACAACGTCTGCGGTCTCGCACGATCTCCATGCCAAGAAACACCGTTGCAGGACCAAGGCCCTTCATCCTTTAGGCAGTCTGGAGGATAGCCTTGGCCTCCTTTACGGCTTCCAGTGAAGGAGACGCAATCAGAAGGTTGTCGACATAGACCAGGATGGCGGTGAACCGCTCGGGCGTCCGTTGGATGAAGAGAGAGGGATCTGCCTTGCTATGTACATATCTGCACGAGTCAGTGTGCCAATGATCTCCTAGTTCCAACACTGAGGAGACTGCTTGAGGCCGTACAAGGAATTGCGCAAGCGCAAGACCTTGTTACCGTCCTCAAAGGCAGGTGGCTGAGCCACGTAAATCTCCTCACCCAGAGAGCCATGGACGCACGCATTGTTCACATCCATCTGGTGTAGTTCCCAGTCATGCTGAGCCACTACACCGAGCAGAGCTTGAACTGAGGTCATGCAGACGACATGAGCAAAGGTGTCAGTGTAATCGATGCCCTCAATTTGAGAGTACCCCTTGACGACCAAACGAGTCTTGTGGCGTTCCAGTGAGCCATCAGGCTTCACTTTGTTGCAAAAGACCCACTTGACCTGAATAGCCTTCCTCCCAGGTGGAAAGTCAACTAGCTCGTAAACTCCGTGCTCTCGAATGGCACAATGCTCATCCTCGCAGATAACATACCAAGCATCGGCATCCTGTGATGAGAGAGCTTCCCTCATTGTGCTTGGATCAGGAACCATGGAAGGAGAGCTCTGCATGGCAAGAGTGCATGCCTCCATGATAGGTCTGACGACCACAAGATCGGCTGCTACACCACAAGCGATGAACCTCGTGAGTGACGAGGTTGTGCCCCACAGGGCACGCTCGATGTACCTCTGTGTGCTTAGTGCGAACAGTCAGGCCTAGAGCTTTTGTGCCGGGATCACCACTCGCGATGCTGCAAATGGAGCGCCTGGGTGCAGTACTAGACACTCACTGAGTTCCGGAGTCCAGTGGTCGAAGACGACCGCAGGGCTCACGGGAGTAACCTGGGCTCGATGGGCGCACCTCAGGCTCAGGTACATGTACAATCGTAGCTGGGGAAGGCTAAGGCAAGGGAGCTGGTGATGCCGTACGAGGAGATGCGTGTGTGGGAGACACGAGACTCGGTGTCATAGTTAGAGCAGGTGAGACAGGGCCAAGCACAGAGGCAGGGGTACCGGCGGACACAGGTACGGTCACAGGACTACGCACAGGTGCAGGATCGTGGGTACCTGTGGGGTGCAAGGGAACAAGAGTACAAGAGTGCGAGGGAACACTCTCCAACACCGCCGGAAGGCGGCGGTGTGGGAGAGGTCTCGGGGCCAAAAGTGATGATCGTTGGGTCATCAAGAGCCAGGAACCGGGAAGTGGAGGAAGCTCAAACGGACACAACAGCCTGGCGAAAGGTGCTCGCAGGCACAGACTCCCCCACCCGTCGAGAAACCTCACACGTAGGAATGTGCGTGACAGAAAGTGACGTGATTGATGTCAGATCACGATAGGTGACGGACCAAAAGAAGAGCATGTCGCGTGACTCAACAATGCGACGACGAGCAGGGTCCCAAAAGCACCAGGCCTTCGACTGCGGGGAGATACCTATGAAGGCACACAAGCGACCCCGCGTCGAGACCTTGGACCCCTGCTGGTCCTCGGTGTACCACACATAAGCCAAGGATCCCCAGACGTGAGCAACGCACAGATCAGCACAGTGGCTGAACCAGAGTTCATACGGTATGACGTGGTCCGGAAGGGGACCGTTCGGGAGGCGGTTCCAAACCCAAGTCATGTAGGCCAATCCCTCAAAAGCGAAGGACTTCGAAATACCGCACTCAGACTGCATGGCGCAAATCGTATCATCCATGGTGTGGTTCCAGCGCTCAGAAACACCGTTCTACTGAGGAGTAGCAAGAGAGGAGACCTGGTGAAAAATCCCGTGCTCGGCGTAGAAGATGTCCATCTTGCCAAGAAAATCACCGCCGCGATCTGAGCAGAAGGTGTGCAGCGTGTGGCAGGACTAACGATGAGCCATCACTAACCAGAAGCAAACCGTGAGAGCCGCGTCACTTTCTAGCGCAGGCTATAGACCCACCGCATCCGAGTGAAGTCGTTAGTGAGGGTCAGGACGTCTAGACCCCGATTGGACAGAGACTCGACGGGAAGAGGACCAAGAAGGTCCGAATGGACTAACTCCAGGGGGCAAAGTGCGCGAGAGCGGGGGTCCGGGTAGGTGCAACGATGCATCTTCCCCTGAGCGCAAAAGAGACAGTTGGTCTTGGGCGGCATCTTCGAAAGAATTCGCATCAAGACCGAGGGCTGATTGTGTCCGAATAAACTTTGACACACTGTCCGAGCCTACATGACACAGACGTCGATGAAGCAATCGCTGGTGCTTAGGAGACTGAAAGCCAGTAGAAAAAAACGAGCTGAAGAGGAGGGGAAGCAAGGAGCAAAAGTCCAAGAGACACGATATAGGTCATCCACAACAGAGGCGCGAAGAACAATGCTACAAGTGTCAATGGTAGTCATAGTCGCGGAGTCTGCAGTATATTCCACAGAGAGTCCCATCAGTGTGTGGGCATGAATAGAAGGCAAAGTGAGCTCAAGGTTAGGCACAAACAACACCTCAGAAAGGTACAAGGAGCCAAACGGACCATCAAAACACACGACCCCAACACCCTGGACTGGCAAGGACTGGCCAGAGCGAGTGCGAACGGAACGAACATACGCAACAAGGCCGAGAACAACAAAGTCACTACGACGACAGGTCATGTGATGAGTGGCACTGGAATTGATGATCCAAGTGCCACCGGAATCACAACTGAAGCCCGTCACAGTACAACGGGTAACGGAACACTCAGCCTCGGATGGACGCTGGGCAGCAGGTAGGGAGGAACAACAAAGAGCACAAAGGTGAGACTCATGAATCCAATCCGTACAGACAAGCCCATCGTCATCACATGCCGACTGTGCCCCCCCACACGAGTCATCCCAAGCCACAAGAACAGACGGAAAGACAGGTTATGAACCACCCGTCTGTGACAACACACTCGCACCTCCTTGAAAGCGAAGCGCCAGAAGGTGGCAGAGCTCGGCCATGGTACAGTCACGTGGGTTCGGGTCGTCGCTCCTTGCCGGTGGTGAAGTGGGAACTGCTGTGGTCGTAGTCGCCGCGTGCCCAGAGGATGTGCTGCTCGACGTAGACCGTAGTACGCAGCCTGAAGACTGCAAGTAATACGTGCCCAGTCGAGCGGCTGTTGGCACTCGGCGTAGCGATGAGCACCTCCATAGTTGTAGTAGTGAACAGAGCGTCCACTGTTACTACCATATGGCGACTGCTACTATGACTGCTGCTAGCCTGAGCCAACAGCTGCTACTATGACTGCTACTGGCCTGAGCCGCGCCTCCGTCGCCCCTTCCTCCCCTATGTTGCTACCGTGACGCCCTGTATCTCAGTCGGCGTAAGTGAGGTAGAAGAGGAAGAGGAGGAAGTGGCTCAGGATTGAGAAGGAGACTGCAGGAAGGGCGTCCGTGGTGATGCAATGACTGCTACAGCAAGGGGGGTCTCCTGATGAGCCACTGCTGCCTCATGGGCAGAAGTCACATGAAGGAAAATCTGGTTCCCCCACGGAAGAAGCTGTAGTGAGGCCAAAAAAGGCTGGAGCACGGCGTCTCTGTACCTCGTGAAGATGTCCATGTGCTCAAGGTGAACTCCGAGCATGATCGTGTGGAGCGCCCACAGCTCTGTACCTCCTTAGGTCCCAAGGCGCGTGTAGATGCGCATGGCGCATCGCCAGTAGTCAGATGCAGGCTCGGCAGGCCCCTGACAAAGGGAGTGAAAGGCACGAATGTGCGAGATGCGGGTGGCGTGCATCTCTGCGGCAAGCAGGGATATTGCCAAGTCCCAGCTTCTGTGTCGATCAGTACCGGTGCCTGTGCCCGCCTTACCAAGGAATGAGCGGAGGTCAACGACTGTCTCGCGCGGCATGGCGTAGAGAAGTTCGTGCATCGCCCTAGCCACCGTTAGCACCTGTGCTTGGTCCGTAGTATGATACAGACTGTGGTAGTAGAGCCACATGTCCTCTGAAGTGGCCCAAACCTGGAAAAGGATCGCCCAGCAGTCCAAACCATCCTCGATGACGTACCGTGGGGGCGGTGTCTCGAAGTCCTTGGGTTGTCGCTCCGTAAGGAGAGTAACCACAGGCTCGGAAGGACGAGGGATGGGAAAGACACCAGGAAGACGGAAGTCGCGAGGGTGGAGATCAGGCTACCATCGAGTCTCAAGAAAGCGAGATGTGTGTGGGGGCAGAAAGCTCGTCTAAAGCTGGCGGGGATGCTCCTGAAGTACAAAAATCTCGCGCTCGGGGGAGTCGCCCTCCATGCCTGGCATATCTGGATCCTCATCCCAAGGATCAAGAGGTGGCGGGTCGGCTCCAGCTCTTGTCTTCGGTGCTGGAGCTGACTGTTGTATAGAGGGTGCGGCACCAGCCGCTCCCTCAAAGGTCTGTCGTGGGGTCGTGGAATGACCTCGAAGAAGCTTGGTGAGGATACGGAGGGCGTCACTTTGATCCCGCTACAGGCGGGAGCAGAGTGACGCCCTCCGTACCCCTTTTCTCGTCCTTCTGGCTTCTCTGGTCCTAAATAGCCTGTGAACGTGGGCTCATGACCCCTGAGGAGGAAGAAGAGGGGTCTCATACCCCTTTTCCCTTATCACTGGATGGAGTCATGTCACCGCTCATTATGGGCCGAGACATCAACGTGGTTTAATTCCGGAAACGTCAGCATTTCTCGAGGAGTTGAAACGCTGGCAACTTTTGACTCTTCGACCAAAAGTTTCACTAAGGAAAGTGCTAACATCAACAGGAAGTTGCTGACGTCAGCATCACCTGATGACATCAGCTCCCCTCCTTCCCCTTTTTTTGTGTCAACCCTCGTGATTGCTGAGTGAGCAGGCGACCGCTCCGTAGTAGCCGCGCGGAAGCTGCGCAGAAGCTGCACAATAGCTTTTGCTCAGCAACTGCTACTATTGCGTCATCGACTGCAGCAGCAGCCGCGTAGCTGTGTGCGCAGCCGTGGCAGCAGCTACGTGCTGCTACTGCTAATGTTACGTGCTACGGCTACTACACGCTGCTTCCCCCGCCGCACGCCGCCTGCCGTCGTTGCTGCTCCACTATTGCTGTTGTTGCTACTGCTGCTGTGCTACTATTGTGCTGCTACGCTGCTACTATACTACTGCCGCCACTACTGCTACAGCCACTGCTTCTGCCACTGCTGTTGCGCTACTGTTATGCTGCTGCTGTTGTACGCAACTGTTGTGCTACCGCCGTCGCGCGCTGCTGCTGCCACTACTACTGTCGTTGCTGTTATGCTGCTGCTCTGCTGCACTACTGCTGCTGCTACTACATGTGCCAATGTTGACAGCCTGCTGCAGCTGTCGCCTGCTGTTGCTAGCGGCTATTACTGATGCAGTCTCACGTGATGATGGTGAACGACGTCGACGGTAGTCGGCTGTCGTCGATAGGTGCCTGTGGATCTATTGCAGCGGTGACTCGCACTGCTGCTGCTCTGCTGCGTCTTTGCTGTGTAGCTCGGTGAGAACTGTCTTACCCCTCTAATACCATGAGAAGATGCATGGAAGATTTCTAGCGACACAGCCGCTGACTAGGCGTCAGTGCCAGGTCAGATGGTGACGACATTCACAAGTCGTGCAGAGAACGGCAAGGGTCTCGCTAGGAGACATAAGGCAAAGTGTCAGAATGCTTCAATAGGATTTGAAGAGAGAACTGAAAATTGACATGTCCATGGCATAAGTACCTGTCGTGGCGCAAGGCGGGTGTCGCACACAGCATTGCAAGATCTGTCCTAAAACCGGCCCAAAACCACTGTTTTAGCTGTAAATCTGCGCAGACATGTCAGAACGCTACGCCGTTTGAACCTAGACGTGCAGGATCACAAGCCGGACGCTGTGACTGGTCACATGCATACATCCAGCATCAAATGGTGGATGCACAATGCAAAAACATGCAAATCGGGCCCACGGCCAGTCCACCAATAAACTCTGGCGTGCTGTAGGAAAACTGCAGGAGGTCCCGGGTAGCGTCCAAAGCTCTAGAACGGTCATCGGTCAGCTCCAAGCTAGTACTCTGCCACCAGATGATGCACCGGTACCGCCAGGATCTGCATTAGGGATCTGCACGAGTATGGACACGGCCGAGTGGTCACAGTAAACTGTACAAGTCGACAGGAATGTCACAAATCACAACAACAAGAAGAACAACGTATGCCAAACCACAACCTGCATCAGTCAACCACACATACACACATCTGCTACCCATCTAAGGTCTCCCTAAACACTGGCACATCCCACCAAATGTGTGGGTTGCGACCATGAGAGGAGTGATGTACACTCGCACAAACCGATGTAATGCACATCATACACATGTCAGAAAAAAAGAGGGTCTGCTCGTGACACTGGCGGTACCAGTGCCCGTGTCTCCACTGCTACGAGTAATCCAACAGGTGTCCGTATGCCGGCCACAATAGCATCATCAACCAACACAAAAGATCATGGGGAGATCTCCTCCTAACACAGGTGCAAGTCACCATGTGTCCGGGTCTCGACCATCGTGATCAATCAAGCTCGCATGCACATCCCACACGTAGTACGATTACACACCAAGATACACGATCACATGGTCTCCTCGTGATAGTGGTACAACTGAGCAAGTGTCCAGGTCTCAACCAATAGAGTTCTACCATACACCTGCACCTATGCAGGTACAAGGCATGGCCCACACGACGACTGCTGTAGTATGCTCATAGCAGAGCATGGATCCCTTGCCATACATCTCCCGTGATTGCACTTCAATTCGAGGTCCACACAACACTCCCCCTGGGCAGATGAACCTTGCGTCGATGTCCTCGATGGAGATGCTAATGTCGTAGCTGAACAGATCCTGGGCGATGAATCATGTGGTCTCTCTATCATGCAGAGATAACTCCCCCTCTCACGTGCGAGTTGGCTCGCACCCTCGAAGACGAAGTGGTGTCTCCGACTACAACTCCTCACGTTGCCGCTGCACCACCTGAAGTGTAATAGCCCTTGTGTGTCCACCAAGGGTCCCAACTCACAGTGTCTCCTCTCCGTGCTCTACCGCGATACATCTGTGTATGCCGGAGGAGAGGGAATGGACGAGGAACATGCGAGCGTGGATGAAGTGGCGGAGCTGGCCTCCAAGGCGGGAGAGAACACCCCGAGGCACACAAGTGTACCGCCAGAAGAGGAGGGCTGGAGCGACAAACCGGATCTCCACTCGTGGACAAAGGTGACGATGGAGCAGCTGAGTCGAGTGGATAAAGGTGCATGATGGCAGCAGCAGAAGGAGGAGCGTTGACGGAGTTGACGGGAATGACGATGGCAAAAACTGAAGGTGCGCTCAGCTCTCCTATGGTAGTGTCTCCAGCGGACATCATTCTCGGAGCTAGTACAAGACCCTCCCCGAGTGTGGGTGTGCCAGATGCTTGTGGCGTAAAGCTCGTGTTGATAGTAGTGATGCTCCCCTCCTCTGAGAATCGCTCACGCGCTCCCATCACCTCCCGCTGCAGCATCACTACACGCTCCTCTAGGTCAGCGTAGTCTGCCTGGGACATGTGGAGGTGGCCCATGTCTGCCTCGTGTAGGATAAACTCTGCCTTACCGGATGTTGCACATGCAGACTGCAAAACTTGTGAGTACAACACCATCTACATCTCTGCTGTCGAAGACGATGGAGCTGGTGCTGATGCATCCACTTGGGGATCAACCGAACTCGCAATGTGCTGAGATGCTGGAACATCAACTGCAGTTGCAAGTGTCATATCCACACCACACCTCATGTCTCTCACACGAGGCGGAATGAGCGGTCGCATGCTGGGGGAGAAGGAGGAGGAGTAATTGGAGTCTGTGGAGCATGTGAAAATCTCATCCGTGCAGGTACTGCCACTCTCAACGTCGATGTGATCTGTAGGGTCACCAACAGGTGAACACAATAGGGCATTTCAGCTCCTACTGACGAGGTGACTCCATCGACGTGTACGGATCTGTTCCACTATCCTCGACTGCCGCCGTAGTAGACACATGTGTGTAGGACTACAGCTCGATAATGCTTGTCAAGGCGGCCAACAAATGCAGTTGGCGCTCACGCACCGTCTCGCCAGGAAGGCTAATCATTGCCACCTGCTCGATAATGGAGTGAGGACCACCACTTGACTTTGTCATGTGTGTTGCTGCTCCGTCATGTGTACGGGAACCCGTAGTCTCTGGGAACATGGGCGACTCCTCACGCTAAAGCAGGTCCTCAGGTAGCGCGGATGACATGGTGGAGTCCGCTGTGTTTGCTGCAGCACATGTCCCAGTGACATCTCAAGGAACTGCTGCTCTCAAGAATGTCTCAACATGAAAAAGTCAAGTTGGCCGACTCTGCCCATGCACTTCGACCGTTGTCGGGCTGGTGTGAGCCTCGTGCACCAATGCCCTTGGAAGTCCCTATGGGACATCCAGATCTCCACGATACTCCTGTGCCACCGCCGGGCTGCTACCAGTCAGAGTCGCGAGTGGCACCGCCCACGTATGCGGGACGAACACTTCTCTTGATGCAACCTACTGCTACAGAACGTCTGGCTCCTCGCCTAGCGTAGATGTCAACCTCGATGACATGTTCGTCTCAAGCATTACAACCTCCGCCAAACTGGTGTGAGCCTGTTGTACAAACTCCCCCAAAAGTCCGGTACACCCATCTCGATGCGTACTAGACTTTTGTGCCACCGCTGGACCTCCACCTGTCAGAGCCGCAAGTGGCACCGCCCAGGGACGCCGTGCCTGTGCTCCTCATAATGTCACCTGTTGCTGTGGAAGATCTGGATCCAGCCCGGATGTGGAAGTTAAACTCGATGACAGGCAAGTCTCCACCATGAACGCCATGTCAGGATCAAACTCTACGTCATGTGCTGTGACCGCATCATCTAAGTCTGCCTAAGTTGACGCTCGGGCACCACGGCCTTGTGCAAATGTGGACCCTGTCACTACGGTCATAACAGGCAATACACGGTGACCACACCCCCCCCCCCTCGACAGGTACCACAGTGAAAGCCGAGGAGGTAGAGGATTTATCAAAACCGGCGCAAGTACGGCATGCGGAGCGCTGACGTCGATGTCGCGGAGACACACAACTAGGTAGACTGCATGAAGACATGTCATCGCAAGGTGACATTGTAGTCATAGCAGAGTGGAGGATCAAAAGGATGGTGGCATCCTGGGACTGGCTGATGGGTGGAGCTGAAGGGATACCATCAGATGAGGAAGCAAGAGAGGATGAAGGAGATGAGAACAAGGAGGCCGTCGACGAACGAGTAGCAGAAGCACGCTCTGTGATGATGAGGTCACAAAGCAGCTGCACCATCTGCCTCAGGTCGTGGATATTGGCAAATATGGTCGCCAGAGGTCCAGCTAAGAGATCTACCAATGCAGGCAGATCTGCATGCTGTGGAGGACACATGCTCGGACGAGGCTGAAGCCAAGGTGGATGCCACTCGCGAGGGCACGGCCAGCAACGATGCCAACCATGACGTCCATCGCCATAGTAGTAGTAGGCGAACAAGCAGGGTGCCTACTCAAATGTCTGTGCACTCATTTTGTGTGCAAGACGATTGATAGGTGCCGAGGGCACCCACTCCCGGTGTTAAACACCAAGCCACGGGAGAGGATGAGACCTCTGGGTACTGTCACTCCCGGAGGTCACGGCATCGCGGTTAGCAAATGTGACCAGATGGAATGAGCTGCACTACCACAGTATGCCCGGAGAATGGAGTCTAGCTAGCTGCGGCTCTTAATGCTGCTACCACTAATGGAGCAAAGATTTCTCCAGGAACGAAAGGGGTGGCGGCGACAGGTGTGGCTGCTACTCGAAGTGGTAGACAACCGAGCCCTCAGATATGCACAGACTCAAATCTGTCGTCAATCCTATGGAGTGAACTCCGCTCACCAATCCACGCGCCCCAGGGAGACGCCGGTCCACGACGCATCTCAAGTCGAAGATCGTCATAGACAACACAATCCATTGTTGGTTGGGATGGTGAAACTTCAAGTGCTGCTGCAACCACTGCTACTGCTGTTATGGAAACTGCTGTTGCTGTAGTGGTTGCTGCTCTTACAGGTTTCGGTTTGATACCGGACTATTTTATGGCCTCGCACAAGTGCTTTTTTTGTGTGCCCTTAGCTCCCCTTTTTTTTGTTTGCCTTCACTGGCCGTCTCTTTTTTCCCTTTCTCTTGCTCTCCCTTCTCTTCGCCCCCAACCCCCACCTTTTTTTTTGTCAACCTCTTTTTTTTTCTTTCCTCACCCCGGGTTTGCTCGTCACCCGGATCTGGAGTGCCCCCTAGAAAGGTGACAGGTCAGGTTTTGGGGGGGGGGGGGGGAAAAAAA
>SZWC01005532.1:102685-114773 GCA_023375785.1 Penium margaritaceum
CCTTGGAGCAGCGAGCATGTGTGATTGGAAGGGCATCACTTGTGCTGAAGAATGGTTGTTCAATCACTCAAAATGATGGAGTACATATAGAGCTAGAGCTTGGGCAAGTCAGCCCTCTCACAAGCCACACCACTTAGCCATGGAGGCTAAGGCTCACACACTAGAGTCCATAATCTCACACAAGGGAGGAAATCAGCCTAGCAATCAGGCTGACCACTCACACACGACCTAGAGAGCTAGAGAATGCTCTCATGGCACACTCCTAGTGGTCACATAACCCACAAACCCATGGAGAATCGCCATGTGTCCATGGCTAGCACACAAGGATCTCACCTCACCTAAAAAGTAAGGAGAGGTACCTTTATCCTAGTCAGCACACTCTGACAAGGCAATCCTAAGACCAAGGACCTTTTTGGATATTTCTCCCATCAGGTCTTGACCCTGGACCTCTTGCCTTTTTCTTTTCTCAGGCTAAGGCATGGAGCGATCATCCATGCCCGCCCAGACATCGACGGTCCATGACCCCCGAAACTTCGAAAATTCATATCTCCCAATCCGACCGTTGGATCGGCCTCAAACTTGGACCGTAGACATTTTGCCACCTGATCTTTCCAATGGTGAAGTCGGATCGGCGATCGGAGCAGGCATCTGGTACTTTCCTGGAACTTGCTCCTGTGGACCTGAAACTGAGCCAGATGGCTCCTTACCCAACACTTTTCACTATGGTAGATCGCTATGTTGTGCATGTAATGCATGCTACTTTGAGACAATTTTGACAGCATCTCGCCCACACCACCAAAAACTTTAACTGCCTCCTTACCCATCTACCTATCTTCATTTCTACCTCACTACCTTGTTATCTGTGTATATGTTGTTGGTTCGTGTATTCGTTTATGTGTGCACGTATGTTATGTAACTATGGCACACATTTGGTGCATACAAGATGGAGCAGTATAGATCCAAGTCAACCTCTGATGGGTTGTTGGGAAATGATGTCTCCTTGCATCATCCCGGCAGGAAAAGACTGATGGTACATTGCACTTACCTCCTTACCTTGCTTACCTGTGATGTCTATTGTCTTGGGTTTGCACCGCCATGACGGTGTGATGTGCACTCTTCGTCATGCAGATATCGTGTACATATTGAGTATTGTCAACAATGTCAAAATGATCCATAGTCAGCTGTTGAGGCACAATTATGACTATGCACGATACACATTGTTTGATGTCTTGTCGACATTGTAGATGGTTGTTGCAACTATTGTTCCATACCGAAAAGATGTGGCGAGTGGGTGATGCATAAATGCCCGTGAAAACGACACCTATGCACAGTGCGACTAAGCTGACACCACGACGCATTACTTGCACCACGACGAATGAGACATGGCATGCCTGGAAAGAAAAAGAAAGCACGGCCATCAATAATGAACATTGCGACGCTACGGATGCAGACTTCACAAGCCCGTTACAAGAACCAAGACTGCGTTGATCCTCTGCAGGTTCACCGCTCCAACAGTGGTACAATGACATCACTCTGGATGGGTAGCTCCCCATTGTACCCCAATGCCACGCGCTATCGACCCTATCTCACATTCTACTCACAAACACCGTGCAAAAGGGCTCTGATGCACAACGTACCTTTTGGACGAGGCATAACGTTGCTGTCACGTGTCCATCGATGGCGGTCATTGTATGACGTTCACTTTGTCGATGCAAATGCATGACCGTATTGTCGACTTTGTAGAGGGTTGCTGCAACTGTTGTTCCATACGAGAGAGTTGTGGCGAGTGTGCGATGCATAAATGCTCGTGAAAGCGACACCTATGCACAATGCGACTAAGCTGACACCATGACGTAATACTTGTACCACGACAAACGAGTCACGGCATGCCTAGAAAGGAAAAAAAAGTACGGCCATCCATGGTGAACGTTGCGATGCTACGGATGCAGACTTCACAAGCCCGTTACAAGAACCAAGACTTCGTTGATCCTCCGCAGATTCACCGGCCCAACCGTGGTACAATGACATCACTCTGGATGGGTAGCTCCCCCAACGCCATGCGCTATCGACCCTATCTCACATTCTACTCACAAACACTGTGCAAAAGTGCTTTGATGCACAACGTACCTTGTGGAAGAGGCATAACGTTGTTGTCACGTGTCCATCGATGTCGGTTGTTGTATGACCTTCACTTTTTTTATATAGATGCATGACCGTATTGTCAACTTTGTAGAGGGTTGCTGCAACTGTGGTTATATACCAAAGAGTTGTGGCAAGTGTACGATGCATAAATGCCCGTGAAAACGACACCTATGCATAGTGCAACTAAGCTCACACCACGACGTATTACTTACGACGTATTACGACGTATTACCACGACGAACGAGTCATGGCATGCCCAGGAAGAAACAAAAATCACTGCCATCGATGATGAACATTGTGACGCTTTGGATGCAGACTTCACAAGCGCGTTACAAGAACCAAGACTACGTTGATCCTCCGCAGGTTCACCGGCCCAACCGTGGTACTATGACATCACTTTAGATGGGTAGCTCCCCATTGTACCCCAACGCCATGCGCAATTGACCCTATCTCACATTCTACTCACAAACACTGTGCAAAATGGCTCTGATGCACAACTCACTTGTGGAAGAGGCATAACGGTGTTGTCACGTGTCCATCTATGACGGTCGTTGGATGTCTTTCAATTTGTACGATATAAAGGCATGACCGTATTTTCAACTTTGTCGAGGGTTTTGTGCAACTATTGTTCCATACCGAAGAGTTGTGGCGAGTTTGTGATGCATTAATGCTCGTGAAAACGACACCTATGCACAGTGCGACTAAGCTGAAACCACAACGTATTACTTGTACCATGACGAACGAGTCACGGCATGCATCGAAAGAAAAAAAAAAGCACGGCCATCGATGAAGAACATTGCAACGCTACGGATGCAGACTTCACCAGCCCATTGCAAGAACCAAGACTGCGTTGATCCTCCGCAGGTTCACCGGCCCAACCGTGGTACAATGACATCACTATGGATGGGTAGCTCCCATTGTATCACAACACCACGCGCTATCGACCCTATCTCACATTCTACTCACAAGCAGCGTGCAAAAGTGCTCTGATGCACAACGTACCCTCCAGTCTCTATTCACTGATTCTGACATGTGACAATAGTGTGCGTGTTGAAGACAAAGGGGCCCTCTGCAGAACATGAACCATGCTTTGTCTTCTAGACCTTGTGGAATGGTCATGAAGCAGACTTGTCCATCGTTTTTCATTTCTGTATTGCTTTACATTGTGACTGTTTTCAACATGAGTGCTCCTTCTGTTCACACCATCAATGACTGGGATTTCATCTTCATTTGCCCATGGTACGATTGTCATGTGTGGGTTACAGGGGCCAACCATCCAAGTCATAAGCACGCAAGAGGAGAGCTTGACTTTGGTCTGCACAAGTCTGTAGTCTATTTGAAGCTGTCAAACGTCCTTTGACTACCGATCTGCATTCGATGATTTTTTTGGGGACATCATAGTGTTGTCAAATGTGGTTGACAAGGTCTTTTGGGGACTATGATTCTCAGCACATATGCCAATTTTCACATTGCAGCACGCTTGCGTATCAGTAAGCATTGCACAAAATAGTGTACAACCGCATATGAGTAGCAAGTACACATGGTTCACCATGGAAACTTACGCTGTTTGAAAGGCCAGGACTTTCGACACGAGCAGGCAGACGTGTGAGATATGTGCGTGTTGGTGACATCATGCGTCGCTGCAAACGGAGGTCGTATTCAAATGGTGACTCTCATGAATGATGGAGCTGCGTGTGAAATATTCTGCTACCATTGTCATCTCAGTGGAGCACGTACCTTTTCGTTGCGTACAGGAGGGTGCACTTCAAGCAAGTCGTACGTCTGTTGTGCATTGGAGCTGTGGATTTGAACCTGTGCCAGATTTTCCTCGCTGTGTTAGGTACATGCAATTGCAAAGATACGAGCGCATGTGTGATGAGCGTAGCTTTTTGTGCATGCAGAAATTGTGCACGTGGAGATGGAGCTACCTTCGTGTGCAGCCAGAAGTCATGGACGTTGTGTTCAGCTTCTGCCAACAGCTTCTGCACTTGTTCATGGCGCTCGCCCTTCAGCATGGGTACTATCCTCCCTCCCGAGAGAAACATCTAGGCTTGTGGTCCCACGACTATCGCTCTTTCAAGATGTGCCTCTACATATGGAACATGCATGGTTTCACCATAAACATGACCTCCTTACGTGACACCTACACCAAAAAATGGAAGATTGTGTGACCTATTGACTCACCCGCAGCATGCAAAAGTACAGTCATAACGCCTTCCTCTGAGGTGATAGTTCCATGCTCAGTGCATTCGTACTTTTCGTCGAGGAAGTCGAAGTAGATCTCGCACTGGCATGCTGTGCCATCTAACATGCGTTGCGTGCACTGTGTGATCTCGTTGTACTACAGGTTGGTGACCTTCACACTCATTTTCACGACAAGAGTGTTCACAGAACTGTTCTTCAGGAACATCTACGTGTAGTCGAACATACACGTAATGTTGTGAAATGTGATTGGCATGTCTAGGATGCTTGACAGCGTTTACATTTATGATTAATATTGCACCCCATAACAAACTCACTTATAGATTTCGTGCATTGTTGGCAGCTCGTTTTGTGTCCACTCCTTCCCTCACAATGTTGAGCAGGGCTTTGTCCGTGATCTCGTGGATCGTTGACCTGCAAAGTGGAAGTTCGGGGAAGAGTGCATGTATGTATACAAATACGCACCTTATGTATACACAAGCCACATGGTCTACCATACTCACCCACGGCCAGCCTCCAGAGCACCATCTTTGTAGTACATCCCGTTCATGGCAACCACTCTGTCGTTGTTCAAGTACTGCTGGATCTCAGGCATCAGAGCGCCCCACACAAATCCGACGAGCGCCATGTCATCTGCAAACATGATGAAATCGTGCTTCGTTGCGACCGAAACCTTCGTTGCATCCAAAATCCCAACTGCAAGACCAAGCTACAATGACAAGGCAAGTAATGTCACTTGATATCACTTATTCCGGGTGTTTATGTCCCATTGGGGAAACAATGCATGTTCCTATTGGCAATTGTTTTGGTGGAATGTAACGTTTCAGCGAGGGGCACATCATGTCATTGTTGAAAATGGCGGTAAGGACTTGGTCCACCTCGCCTTTGACGAAGGTACTTGGCACAGCGTATGACTCACCCATTGTCCAGTTGAGGGTGCACTCCTGGGCAAGACTGGTGTACCTGCAACACTCAGAGGATCATTATGATGCATATCCATACACTTGATATACACAGGTGTATATTTGTCATTTCCACGTACCGTTCCCTCGTGGGTGATGTGGTTGTGTTGTACACATCGTACATCTTCCACCCCTGCCAGCTTTCCGCGAAATATTCTACCATGTGCTTCTTTGTTGTTCCGGAGTACTCTCCAGGAATGATGACTGTAGGCACCTTGATTTTGATAACCATTCCAGAAGTGTCCGCGAGATAGATGCGGGGGTCAAGTTGGGCTTCATCACTCACGGGAAGATCCACGTCGATGACCAGGGCGTGAAGATGAAAACGCCTGAAACGCGGTTGCAGTTCTACAATGGTTGCGAGTCGCGACTGCACATGAATAATGACAATGTGTGAATGTGACATTGAGAAATGTGATGAAACACGACAAACGTAAGAGCGAGACGTTTGCATAACTTACATGTTTGCGCACATGGTCGATTGTTGGCAAAGGCACTGCAGATAGCAACAACGTTGCCCACGTGATTCGTACCAGCTTACAACAATATCATGCTAAAAAGGGGAGTTACAATGTCGCACCTGGATATGGGTGATCCCTTATGCCAACCCTCCATGTTTCTCCACACTTAGTACAGAGGGAAAATGGTTTGAGTATAAAGTTTCTTGTGAGTTGACTGTCATGTGGACACTGTGTACATTCGTCCACACATGGTCAAAATTGGAGCCACTCTCATGAGTTGCACAAGTGATCAACATCTGAAAACCCCTGTCTTTTCGAAAGTGGTGACTCTCTGGTATCGTAATCTCCGCGTAAATGTTGAAGTCGCCTACAAGGACAAGTGGGAACAAACCCGAGGCAAAGTTGCGGATAAATTCTAACAGTGGCTTTTCTGCTGGAGAGGGAGATCGATAAATTTCGCGAACAATTACTGGCATTGTTGGGAAGATCCATTCACACCATGACATAGCATCAAACCCTGCTCCACTGTGTTCATTCACAGCTCCCGTGTACGTAGTTGCGACAAGTATTCCTCCAACCTCAGTGGAAGAATAATGCGCAGCCTTTCCGTGTACACTGTCATGTCGATGAGCATGGTTGTTGCGATGATGTATTTCAGTGAGAACGATAGCGTGTGCGTGCACAAGTTCGTGACGGTGGAGGACATTGTATCCATGCTTTCCAAGACTTTGAATGTTGTAGTAGTACACGCAGAACGATGATGGAATACACAGATACTCGAGGCGCTGCAAACGCGGCGAGTGCACTCTCCGTCGCAACTGCTCTATTTCTGAAACAACCTTTGAAGATACGTTGATGTTGTCACTGTTGTACTCTGTAAGATGGATGAATCTTGTATCAGAAAACCTGCTCATAACAGCATAATACATGTGCCCTGGTACAAAGGAAGACAAGTCGACCACTGCATCCTCTCTGAAAGTGCATCATTGTGCTTTGTGGACAGTAATAGCATTTGCATGGGCAAGTGGAAACTGCCTTCGCGACACTTCAAAACTGCCGTTGCTCTTCATTTGGAAGGTTTTTTTGACTCTTTTGATGGGTGTCCAATTGGCATTGACACCTTCTTCCGTTGTAAGTTGTGCATAATTCAATCGTTGCTTCTGTCCAATGACATCGTTTGGAAACTCCACCCAGAATGTAAGCACCTCATTTCTAACAAGGCTTNCTCATAGCAACATAGTACATGTGCCCTGGTACAAAGGAAGACAAGTCGACCACTGCATCCTCTCTGAAAGTGCATCATTGTGCTTTGTGGACAGTAATAGCATTTGCATGGGCAAGTGGAAACTGCCTTCGCGACACTTCAAAACTGCCGTTGCTCTTCATTTGGAAGGTTTTTTTGACTCTTTTGATGGGTGTCCAATTGGCATTGACACCTTCTTCCGTTGTAAGTTGTGCATAATTCAATCGTTGCTTCTGTCCAATGACATCGTTTGGAAACTCCACCCAGAATGTAAGCACCTCGTTTCTAACAAGGCTTGCATGACGAAGGATGCCCGTCGCCTTGTTCACTAAGCCATTACTCGTGTCCATGTTCAAAATAATTTGAACACGACACCCTATGTACAAATGAAGAGTCCTACATAGATTGGTTGTATATCGTCTGTCGTCGCCTGCTTCATCCAACGTCTGATGACCACGACTCCCATCGCCATGGCTGATGCACGCATCCTATGCTTGCCAAACAAATTTGGATCTTGTTGTGTGCGTTGACCTTTTCGTTTGTTGTGAAAAGGTGCAACATGTTGGTCATGTCAACTTTCTTCCTCTGGTCAACAAGCATAGCTTGGAAAAAGTCATGATCTGCCACTGTGCACCTCTTTTCACGGAGACGGTTCAAAGAATTTGCAAAAAACTGATCATTTTGTGGCATGAAAGTCTGCAACTCGTACAGTGTCATACTAGCCCATGGGAAAAATGTCGATTCATATGCATCTTCCTCTACAACCAGGGTGTCATCAAAAGGTTCAAACGGGTACCCATCCACTACCGGTTTCAATTGATACAAGTCACCCACAAAGACGATATGTACACCACCAAAAGGCAGATCTATGCCTTTTACTTCTCTCATTCTGCGATCCAGGAAATGCATTAGCCGAAGACCAACCATCGACATTTCATCAACAATAATGAACTGTACACGACCTATCTCACATGCCAGCACATGTCGAGATTCGGAGGGCAGAGGTAGGTAAGCTCCTTTTCGAGTGCTCAATTTCATCGAATGATGAATGGTGAACCCATTCACATTGAAGGCAGTAACTCTGATTGGCGCGAACTTCAATGCCTTGAGCAACGTGTGGTCTGAGTTTGGTGCAGCATTGTAGAAGCGTGACAAATGCGCATACAACGCATGTACCACCGTTGACTTCCATACACCAGCGCCTCTTGATAGGAACAGTCGAACAAGTTTTTTTCCAGAACGTACAATGTGCATGATGTCATCCAGAACAGCACACTGCTCGGAGTTTAGTTTGGAATTCATGAGAAAATAATCTTCGTCACTCTTTGCCTTGTCTGCAAACATGTGGCGGCCAACGTGCTCAAAATTGGGACCACTTTCATGTTTTGTCAAAACAGTGCCTTCTCTGTCATTGTCCACTTCATTGTGGCATGACCTGAGAGCACTTTCAAAATCGCACAAAGTTGTTTCCCATTTGGACGACTTTGGAGAATAATCCTCAATCTTCTGTGAAATGATCCCTTTGTTCGCCAAAAACGAAGACGTTACAAACTGTACANGTCCACATCGTCACCAAACTCCTCTTCCTTCTCGTTTTCCGCACGGTCATCAGTCATGTGCTTTGCCTTTTTCCGGTACGTATACTTTGACAACAAGTCTGCCAAGCATTCGTTCACAAGCACGGTTGGCCATCTCTCGTACTGGGAGACAGCAGCATACGGTATGAACACATCCTCAGACGATGGGTCCAATTTTACAAGTTCCGCTCTAGGCTTCACAGCAAGAATTCGTTTCTCATGGGGGCTTGTGTTTATGAACACAAAGGACTGACTTGAGAACCTCAATGGCAATCCAGTCATTAAGGTCACTGCCTCCTGGGCACTGACCTCTTGATCATGGATGAGAGAATCGCCAACTTTATGTATCACACTCTGGACATTCTGTGAGCACTCCCCTTTTTTCAAAACATCCATTACAGATTTGAGCGTGCGGCTCATGATCCTGTTTCCTTCACACATGTATGAAACAATGTAACTTGCCACTGCATATGGATGTATGCACATATGTATGTCCATGTTGGTCTGCCAAAGCCTCAAGACATTAGAGTTGAACGTGTTCATATTCTGATGCATTGGCATCCTTTTTGTACAGTAGGGTCGCCTTCTTCAGAGATGAGCGTACACTACGAACATATTCAATTTTAGAAAGCTCACACAAGTGAAGAAAATCGTCAAATCAATGTCAGTGGTTACTGTCTTTAGTGTTGCAATCATACTTGCATACATTGTTTTGTAATGTTTTCTCTCTGCCGGTAAGGTGCTCTCATCAAGAGGCAGAAGAATGACAGTCTTATCAAAAGGTGGCTTTGGAAAGCCAAACACACATGTTTTAGAGCCTTTTCTCTTCCGACAACGGTAAGTACACTTGTGCACTTGCAGGGACTGTAGATCGGTCTGTAACAAGTCAATGTTTGTGGATATATACTTATCCACAAATTCAACAACTTTTTCAGGGGACTGGGACACCAGTTATAGGGCATCCTTCACCCACAACAAGACATAACAGTGGGGACTTCCACGGTGTTGGAATTACACAACCCCAAAGTAATCGACCACATGACCGAGTGTTCCATTTTCTTTGGCGATAACGTTCTTTAAAAAAGAACGACGACGGCGGTGAAAGCATTGTGAAGGTGACACTGGGTCATCTGCAACGAGCTTCGTCCTCTCCTGAAATTGGAGCGCATCAATTTCACTGCGTGATAATCCCTTCCCTGCAACTTTGGACAATATGCCCAACAGTTCAGGCCAGCGTGTATCAGCCATGCTCAGAGAGAAGAAAAACGTTGGGTTCTGTTTTTTCTGCCTCAAACATGCAAATAGGTCCTTCGTGTTGTCGTCCCAATATGCGATGGTTCCCCGCACCCTCTTGAACTCGTTGAAGATAAGGTTGTTCTCCAACAACCTACTTCTTACCTCACTGTTTTGAAGATTGCCGGAAGTAATCCTCTTCTGGAACAACTTTCTTGCTCGAAGCAACATAATGTCACAAACGTTCAACATTTGACAGACATAGAACTTGAAAAAAATGTTATCTGGTCTTTGGGAAAATCTAGATCACGATTAAACAATTCCCACTTTACCACTTTCCGGTAAGGTACCGAGCAGTCCGGTTTTGGACCACTGAAATTGAGGACAATGTTCCCAAATCCTCTCTCCCCACCAAAGAGTGATGGAGAACACAACTCCTCCACGTCATTCCGAGACAGAATGTGACAAGGAATCTTTCCCTCACATGGTGCTGTGATGCCATGTCCTTTGGACATTTTCTGGAACAATGGAATCCTAAAGTACATCGTTTGGTCGGCTTGATCATCTTCAAAATGAGAGAACGCTGCCTCAACTTCGTCTTGGGATGATGATGCATGACCCTCAGTCATCTCATGTTGTGCTTCACCATGCACATGTTCTCCAAGCTCCGACACAAGCTTTCCAACTTGTGCACTTGACATCTGAACCCCCAACCTTGCAAGCAGGGGTGAGTTGTCCATCAGCCATTGCAATGCTCTGACAACAATCCCTGGTCGGACATTGTCGGACCACACACTGCTATAGTACGACATCTTCCGTTTGAATGCAAGGCAAACTGTCTATGACATGGTCAATGGGCGCGGCAACTCAGTAATGACATCAACAACATTCAAAGGGGCAGTTAGTCGCTCCTCGTAAACCCTTCTGCCACAGCCACACGCAGCGATAGGTGCATGCAGACAGCATCTGCAATGGTAGTGACCGCCGACGGCCCGACTACCGAGGAGGCTTGCCAATGGAGCTGAGCCCACCGCCAAAGGAGGAGGCTCCAACGACGGGTGAATGGGCCTCAGCGTGGGTCGGCTCCATCAAGCGACACTCCAGCGGCATCAAGTCTCGCCGTCAGTCATCTGCACGCCGATGTACACAAGCCGGGAGGACACAACAGAGTACGATGAGAGATGCACGAAAACCAACACTACTGTAGAGAGAGAAGGAGACGTCGCTGAATTGGGTACGGTACCTCTTCTCTCCTACGTAGTGGAAATGTCTATGAAACCATTCCGTTTGTAGGTTTGCAGTTGGGCCGAGAGCACTGATCCCCGTTCTGAAGCCAGGAGCACCATAACTTTGTGCGAGTTTATGTCTACGCTATTGTGGTGCTCACGGCACACCTCTGTCACATGTACGGATATCGGTCGCATGCAACACCACTGCACAAGTTGAGCAGGTTTTTTCATCCCATTCGCTGCTGGTTCACAGTTGGCGCCTTGACGTGACTTCCGTTTTGGTGTACAACTCAGCATGCTATGTTCTTACTTAGTTTGAAGTTATCAAGTTGTCGATGGCTACAGTCCGAGTGTTGTGGTTTGATTCGAGATGACGAAAAAATGGAACGATGTCGACTACAATGTGCGTTGATTCGCAACAGAAAAGGTTTTTAAGATTTCCACACATTCTTGAACATGGTTTCGAAAGCTCGTGAGAGCAGTGCTTTTTCAACATATCCTCAATGGTTGGGATGCCGTTCGATCGCTTAGGTCGAGGAATTCAATATGAGTTGTTCCCAAAAAGAGACACGAGCGGAGCACAAGTGACGCAATCACATGTGGTGCGGACTGTTGCATTTGGATACGACAAAATTTGAAACCCGCAACGGCTACAAGTGGTTGGGTGACAGGAATTTCCATGCGTGTCACCAGGCCACC
This sequence comes from Penium margaritaceum, assembly GCA_023375785.1. Classification (NCBI taxonomy): domain Eukaryota; kingdom Viridiplantae; phylum Streptophyta; class Zygnematophyceae; order Desmidiales; family Peniaceae; genus Penium; species Penium margaritaceum. Next base: position 114,434 of record SZWC01005532.1, read on the forward strand.
TCGTCGTGTCTCGGGCGGGTTTGGAGCTGCCCAAACCTCCCCACGGGGACTCACAGGCCAGGCGGATCCCATACCTATGTCTCATTTTACAGGCCTCGGCCTGGAAGTTGAGATTTTTTCGTGTGCTTCGGCCTCGCATTGACCGTAGTGTGCCGAGCATGCACATTTTGCAACCGGCCGCAGCATATGGGATGGACGATGGAAAATATCATCATAGCCCTGACACGTCGATTTCAGGTCGACATCTGCGTCTCAACTCTCGTTCACTCGACATAAATGGTGCACGCGCAGTGCAAACACATCACTCGATAGAAGTTTGCCCTACTATGTAACCCCCCCC
>SZWC01005533.1:35241-48469 GCA_023375785.1 Penium margaritaceum
AGAGAGAGAGAGAGAGAGAGAGAGAGAGAGAGAGAGCATTTCCTTTTCAACCTGCATCCTCTTTGGTCGAGACCCTTCCACGTGAGTGTCTGATCCCGTTTGATGGGAGATCAGTACAGCCATGTCCGTGATGACTTTGACTCTCGGTTTGGCTTTCGTGCTATCCTCTTCGGCGGTGGATGTACCCCTTCTGGGGTGGTTCTGGCTTCTGCCACTGTACTACCCTATGATACATTGACGGTCTTCCCCATCCTACATCCCTCCATCATGGCTTCAGCCAGCAACTCCATCTCTCTTGCCTCTAGTAGCCCGGTCCTTTCCACAGCTGTCGCATGATCCGGACGCATCTGCTCCGGCCTCTACATTCCCTTCCCATCCTTGGCTTCTAGTTGTCCACTCCGGTGTGAGTTCTTTCGTGGTGTCCAGGAGTCACCGGTGTTTGGCGGAAGGAGCCCTTTTGGGCGCGTCAGATGGTGGGATTGTGTAGTCTATAGAGTAGATTGAGCATTGGGAGTCGTTCACCCTGCAGTGTCTCCTTGTTGTGACTTCTGGTTGTGCTGCATACTCTTTTGCACTTGTTTGCAATGTCATGCAGTGTCATTTGACCACTCCGTCTCGTGTGTTGAGTGCCTTTTGGATCATCGATTCCGAAGCCACTCATTACATGACGTTGTCTTGTGCGATATCTGTCACGTTAGGGTCAGCGGGTGAGGTACGATTTGTTTTAAGTGGATCTAGCCATATGTTATCAGTTCAGGATGCTTCCTTGATATCCTCTTTATCCCTACGCCTGAGGTCAGCTCACGATTTGTCACTGATTTGGCTGAGCAGGGTTTCATCTCGTGGTGTGGGAACTGTGTCACTGCAGTCATCAGGCCATCCTATTTTCAGTGGTCTGTGTTGCGACAAATTCTATCGTGTGCTTTTGTTTGCTCCATCGTCCACTGCCACTACCATAGCACATGTGCATGCTGCTCCCTTGCTTTCCCCTGCACACACACGTTTGCCCCATTGCCGCCCGTGTCGCGTGCATATAGCTCCCATCCATAACCTCTTGTATCATGAGCCTGCTGTTGGTCTTGACCCTGAAACATTCCCTGCGCCCTACATTGCTTAATGCCTTGATTACGCACAATGCAAGCTTCATCATCTGTCCTTCTTCTTGTTTGACTCTTGCACACTACATGCACTTGCCCTTGTCCATGAGGACATCATGTGCTCTTTCCCTGATGAATTTCTGGGATGCTGTTAGATGGTACGTCTTGTGTCTTATGAATGACTTCTCTCACTTTTGCTTGATCTTTGTCCTTTCCGAGAAAACAGACATCGGGCAAACGATTGGGTCTTGGCTTATTTAGGTTGAGCGTGCTTGCCAGCATAAGTTGTAAGCATTCCTCTCAGATCGTGGTGGGGAGTTCATGGGTCCCACGGCTTGCTTCTTCCAATCTTGAGGGGTACATCTAGAGCTTTTTGCTCCTTATACACAATAGAAGAACTGAGTGTTGGAACGTTGGAACTATACTCTCACTGGCGGTATTCATACCCGTCTTGTCAAGTGTGGTATCCTTTTGCTATTTGCTTTCAAGGCCATATCCTACGTGACGTAGGTTTGGAATCGTGTTCCTCATGGTGCACTGCCTTGTAATATCACGTTGTTTGAACGCTAGTATGGTCATCGTGATGATCTTCGCATTGTTCGTGTCTGGAGAAACATCGTTTGCATTTGGCTCCTTGAGGAACAACGCAATGGCAAGGTGTCTCTTCGAGGTCGTCTTTTCCCTTTCCTTTGTGCCTCTTTACAGTTGAAGGTCTGGCATTTTTGGGACTCCGAGCGTGGTGAGGTTTTTGAGTCTAGGTATGCTCTCTTCTTTGAGATCACCTTCTATCCTAACATTGATTACTCTATCCCAATGCTTGTGTCCTTCTCTTATCGAAGGAGAGGTGGTGAACGTGGAGTGTCCCTTGGTAGTGGCTGCACTCCGTATCCGGCACCTACATCATTGCTTGCATCATCGCCTATTGCATCTGTGTCATCGCCTACATCATCTCCTGTCAAGTTTGCATTGTCGCATGCACCATCTCCTGGCGCATCTGCATCGTTGTGTGTATCATCTCCTATTGCATCTATGTCATCGCCTATGTCATCTCTTGATGTTGTTGCATCCTCACTTGCATCATCTCACATCGCATCTTTGTCTCTGCCTACATCATCTCTGATCACGTCTAGGTCATTGCATGTTCCATCTCCTTTTGCTTTTGTATCGTTGCCTGCATCACCAGTTGTGGTCCCATCAGCAACAAACCCAGTCGCACCCTTGTAGCCTCCTATCTCGTCACTGTTTCTTCATGCACCAGGCGGTCCTCTAAGACCATTGCAGTCTGCAGCTCACCATGTCCTGCTTGCCAGTTGCATAGCCTTGGCTGGTCCCTCTGGGCTAGTGCGGTTAGTCTATCCACTTCATGGTAGTGTCGTTGACCCCACACAACCTACTCCTGTCTCTGGTCTTGATGTTCTTAGCCTGGCGGCAGCTTTGGTACAGCCTAATAACGCGCTTGGATGTTCTCTCATAGCTGATGAATTACACTGAGCCTTTGCAATACCTGGGTCTCACCGGTCCCTGTCATGTTCTTCACTCTCCACCACACTCGCTGCAAGTGGCACCACGGCACGTGTTCCTGAACCAAACACAGTGAAACAAGCACACTCTGCTATAGATGCAGCACTCTAGGAGTAGGCTATGCGTGAAGAACTCGCTACGATTGAGACACATGGGATTTATGAGAAGGTGAAGCTCCTGCCAAGTCGTAAGGCCATATCAGCTCGTTGGGTATTTCAAAGGAAAGATAAGTCCAATGGCTCAGTGGAATGGTACAAGACCTGTCTCACAACCAAAGGATTCTCCTACGTACCTGGTGTAGAATCTGATGCCACCTTGATGCCACCTGGCCAGTACTCCACAGCAAAGGCATTGTTGAGTCAGTTGGCACAACATGATTGGGAGCTCCAATAGATGGACATAAACATTTCCTCCTTGTACGGCACCCTTAAGGAAGAGATCTATCTCATCCAGCCTTCATAACTCGACAACGGCACAGGCAGAATATTGTGCCTCTGAAACACCTTGTTTGGCTTGAAACGATCTCCACGTTGTGGGAACCTCAAGATCTCCATGACATTGGAGCGGGAAGGGTATCATCATAGCACAATTGACCCAGGTCTATTCTTGAGTGCCTCCTCTACACGCTTTCTAAGTGTCCTGTTCAATGCGGATGACCTCGTGATTGCATCCCCCGACCCTTAGGCTGTCAAGGCTATGAAGCATTTCCTCTAGTATGTGTACAAAATGAAGGATCTTGGTCTAGCTTGTGTCTTCTTGGGAATGGGGATTGAGCGTGATTGCCATCGTTGTACAACTCATGTGCATCCGGCTAGTTACATCAGGACACTAGGGGAGCGTATTACTGACCTGTCAGCCATGTTCCCCTCTTCATCCACGCTTATGACACTCGCTGGACAAAGTCTTCTCACGGGAGCGGACCCAGCTCATCTAGGGGAGCCTTTCAATGTCACAATGTAACTCCGATTCATTAGCTACCTGATGTTCCTTGGGACCACAACACGGATAGATGCTACCTTTGCTATGAATGTTTTGTTGGAGTTCTCACAGCATCCATGTCAGCTCCATCTGGAGACTGCTCTGCGTGTGGTGCATTATTCTGTGTCCAAACCATGTCTGGGCTTGTGCTTTTGCACACAGCCGTCTGTTTTTGTCGGATACATTAGCAGCAATCGGGTCCATGATCGCGATGTGTACAGCCGGTCCGGCTACACATTCCCTGTTGGAGGCATAGTTGTTTCGTGGGAGAGTGGCAAGCAGGGTTGCATAGTGAGGAGCTCGACCAAGGCTGAGTATGTCGCATTGGATTCTGGAATGTATGAGAGCATCTGGTTGCGCCTTCTCATGTAACAGCTGCGCAACATGACAGGTGGCACTCTGAAAGGTGAAGAGACGGCAAAGATTTACCTTGAAATGTAAAAAAACAGTAAGGGAACAGCGGACACGTGTATGTATCTAGTCTCACCCATGTGCATGCAGCTAAGTGTCTAACAAACCGGTCAGAAAACAGGCTAACCCAGCTGCAAGATCCAAAACAAGAGCAAGAGGGAACCTGACAGGCGTACGTACTCCAGAGTTGTCCGAATGAAAAACCAAAAGAAGCGTTAGGTGTAGAAACAGAAACTCTACGCAACTGCATCATGAACGTGCAAGGATAGTACCACTGAGAAAATGGACCTTGGGGGGTGGTAACCAAGAAAACCCTAGAGAGCTCGTGAGGGTGCGCTGGCTGATGCTTACACTGTCAAAGGAGCTGTCCAGTGTCCCGGCACACCAACGAGCTGTGACGACAAGTCCAGAGGTCACCACGACTCACACACGAACACTACCCAACGACTCGCAGACACTAATCACCACTAGTGAGCAAGGGACACAAAACGATGGCAACGAGAACGCACTGCAAGGGGCACGAGATAGGGCCACACAAGTACTGCTAATAGAGAGAGGCAGCAGCAAGACCGGGGTACAAATCACGCAACAGCAAGCGCATACACAAGAAGCCCAACATTGATTTCCACAAACTTGAACTTACCATTGCACAACGCTTTGGTGAGAAAGTCTGCACGCTCCTGTCGCATGTCAACATCCACGACCGAGACATTGCCACGTGAGATATGCTCGTGTACAAAGTCATGCTCGATGTTGATGTGCTTTTCATGCGAGTGACACATGCCATCATGCTCTGCAATGCGGCGCGTGCTCTCATTGTCACAGCGGATGGTGATGTAGCGGATGGGCTGGCGTAGCTGCTGCATAAGACGACACAACCAGATGCTTTCATAGATCCCGGTCCCCAATATGACATACTCACCCTCAGTCAAGGTTTGTGCTAGGCAACCCTGCTTACCACTCTCCATGAGAGAATTGTACATCGGGCAAGGAAGACATAGCCAGACCGGCTGCACGCATTGCGATCATGGGCCCAATCGCTGTCACTGTATTCGTCAACAACAGACGGTTGTGCGCAAAATCATTGAACCATGCATGGGGTAGAAAGAACATACCGCACCATGAGCAGAGAAACTTCTAGATGGAGCTGACGCGGATGCTATGAGAACTGGGACAAGACATTCATAGCAAAGGCAACATCTGCGCGCGTTATGGTCCCGAGAAACATGAGGGAGCCAATGACTCCGAGGTACGTCATGACATCGACAAGGTCCCCTAGAAGATCTGGGTCTACCGACGTGAGGAGGGGACTGTGTCATAGGCATGGACGCAGAGGTGACTGTGTCAAAGAGGTTAGCAAAGTGTGCCTCCAGTGTCCTCACATAACCAACCTGATGCACATGTAGTGTGTGATGCTCGTGATCACGCTCAATCTCCATTCCGTGGAAGACAAGAGCTAGACCAAGATCCTTCATTCTATACACAGACTAGAGGGGATCCTTCACAACCTGGATAGCCTATAGGTCGGGGGATTCAATCAAGAGTTCATCCACATAGACCAAGACAATGTCAAAAGCTGCAGAGGAGACACTCACGAACAGAATTGTGTCCACCGTGCCACGGTGATTCCAGCCTCGCTCCAAGGTAGCGGAGATCTCGAGGTTCCAACAACGTGGAGATTGCTTCAGACCATACAAGGCATTTTGGAGGCGCCATGCCTTGTCTGTGCTGTCCTCCAACCCTAAAGGCTGGATGAGATAGATCTCTTCCTTAAGATTGCCGTGCAAAAAGGCATTTCTCATGTTCATCTTGTGGAGTCCCAAACATGCTGTGCCACGTGACTGAGCAAGGATTTTTCCATGGTGTACTTGCCATCAGGGGCAAAGGTGGCATCAAAGCCCCCAGCAGGCACTAGGAAGAGTCCCAGCCGTAAGACAGGCCTTGTACCATTCGGCTGATCCCTTTGGCCTCTCTTTCCCATTAAACACCCAACGGGCTGATATGGCCTTATGACAAGGTGGGAGCTTCACCTTCTCATAAACTCCATGCTCCTCAATAACAACGAGTTCCTCACGCATAGCTAACTCCTAGAGGGCTGCATCTACAGCGGAGCGTGCTTGTTGCACTGTGTTTGGTCTAGGCACACGTGCCGTGGTGCCACTCACAACGAGTGCGGTGGGGACATAGGGATGTGACAGAGGCCGAGTAGACCCTGTTCCCACAATGGCTTGCTGGAACTCATCAGAATGATAGAATATCCAAGCGCGGTGTTAGGCTGTACTACAGCCACTCCCAGGCCAAGAGCGCCAAGACCAGAGACAAGAGTCAGCTATGTGGGGTCAACAACACCACCGCAAATTTGACAAACTGGCTTCACGGGCCCAGAGTGGCCAGCTGAGACTGTGTGACTGGTAGGCAGGGCATGGTGAGGTGCAAACTGCAATGGTCTCAGATGACCGCCCGGCGCACAAAAAAATAGTGACGAGATGGGAGGCCGCAAGGGTGCGACTGGGTCTGCTATCGATGGGACAACAACCAGTAATGCAGGCAACAATGGAAAAGGAGATGACGTCGATGCGGCAAGAGATGATGCAGGCATTGACACATGTGTGATAGGAGAGAATACAGGTGACGATGCAGATGCGGTAGGAGAGGACACATGCATTGACGTAGATGCGTCAGGAGAAGATATAGGCGACGACACAGATGCGACAGGAGAGCACATAGGTGAAGACATAGACATAGTAGGCAAGGATACAGGCGACGACACGGACGTGATAGGAGAGAACGCCCGCGATGACGTACACGCAATAGGAGGTGATGCAAGTTATGCCGCTGACACGAGAGACGGAGCGCAGCCATTACTAAAGGGCATTCCACCCACACCACACCCCCCTAGACGAGAGAAGGGTACAAGCGACGGAACAGAACAAGAAATGTTGCACAAGAAGGTGCTCTCAAAGAAGAGAGCATCGCGAGACTCAACGACCAGACCACGCTCGGGGTCCGAAAAGAGTCGGGCCTTGGACTGAGAGGAGACACTGAGGAAAGGAAAGCGGTGACCTTGAGGTGACAACTTACCATCGTGTTGGTGTTCAGTGAGAAAAACACTGGCGATGCTGCCCCAGACACGAGGGAAGTGAAGGTCAGCACGACGACCATACCATCGCTGGAAGGGCATAACATGGCAAGGCAACAGACTATGGAGAATACGATTCCAAGCCCATGTCATATAGTATATGGCCTCAGATACAAATAGCAGAGGGGTGCCAGACTCAACAAGAAGGGTGCGAACAATGTTACCAAGAGTGCAGTTCCAACGTTCTGATAGTTCGTCATGTTGTGCTCTGTACGGAGCGGAGAGCTCCAGGTGCACTCCTTGAGAGTGGTGGAAGCGGGCCATGGGACCCACAAAATCCCCACCATGATCGAAGTGAAATGCGGTCAGCTTCCGCTAGTAAGCACGCTAAGCCTCGACAAGCCAGGACTCAATCGTGGGCCCCAACATTGCTTTTCTGGCGAAGGGCAAAGATCCAACGAAATTGAGAGACATCATTTGTAAGTTACAAGACATACCAAACAACACCCTCCAAACATTCATCAGGGAGTGGGCCCACAACGTTCATGTGGACAAGGGCAAGAGGGTGCATCGTGCGCGAATGTGACGAAGGAATGGACGGGGGATCCAACTTGCCTTGTGTACAATTAAGAAACTCAGCAAAGCATGGGGCCGAGAACATACCAAGGTCAAGGCCAACAGCAGGCTGATGATGCAAGAGGCTATGGACGGCGGCTATATGCACATGACACAGGCGGCGATGGAGCAAACGTGTGTGTGCAGAGGGAAGTGAGGGAGCAACATGCACTGCTGTAGTGGCCGAGGACGATGGTGCAAACAAGGGCACACGATACATTTTGTTACAACGTGGACTACAAAGAACAGGATGGCCAGACGACTGCAGCAACATAGTACCAACGCCACGAGATGAGATGAAGTCCATGAGCTGGTCATCCATGGCAATGATAGACAGCTAGGTGATCTCAAGCACAAGGATAAAGTGGACATCAGGCAACAAGACGTTACCCGACGGACCAACAAAGTGCACGACACCTTGAATTGGCAACATTTGGCTAGAGCCAGTGCGGATGAAGCGTACTTCACCAACAGGCCCCAACATGACAACGTGACAATGCTCAACCCACTCCACAGATGACACAGCCTTACCATCCAACGCGCCCTGAAGGGCTCCATCTGATGAACAATGGTGACCTCTGGACTCCATAGTCAAACTCACACCGGAGGAGACAACCGGGGGCCGAGGAAAGAAAGGAAATGAAGAGGCCGTAGCAGACGTGTCTGGACGATGCGGTGGCTCCGGAAAAGACTGAGCTGATGCCGCAATGAAGGATGGAGCTGTGGGCTGGAGCCACAATGGAGGAGTGTATGGGGAAGAACGTGGCCCACAGACCCTGGGATAGTATGGTTGTTGAAAGGAATGCCAACCCGAGTGGGGTACAGCCAGTGCCGTCGGGGACGTCGGGGCGGGCATTGGAATAACCGATGTCATGACAACAGTGGTCTCCCGGGGTCAGACTCCCACGTGTGAGGGTCTCGATCAAAAGAAGAAGGAATCAAAGACAAGACCTCAGGAACTACTCTCCTTGTGGCACCAGGACAAACCCCGAATGCCCAGGTTTAGACCAAGAACCAAAAGAGAAATGAATAATAGATTAAAGATAAAAAACAAGAAAAGAAATAAAATGGCTCGACTGACCTATTCTGTCAAAAGCACACCCGGGTTCACCCTGGATGGGTGCGCCAAAGAGGGTTACCGAGCCCCTCTTTTTGTTGGATGCGAGCGAGCTCGAATCCATCGATTGACGACTCGTCGATCGGTGGGCTTGTCGATCGATGGGTTTGTCGATTGACGAGGTTGTCGGTCTATGGGCTCGTCAGTCGGCGAGCCCGTCGACCGACGAGCACAAGGCCTGGGAAGCTTCGAGACAGCTTTCCTGCCTGCTGCGCTGCTGTCAGCTGCGTTAGTCGTTGCGGCTGCTGCTGTGCTTGCAAACCTGCTGCTAGTGAAACTTTTGTTTGCCCTGCTGGTTTGTTGTTGCTTCTTCAGCTACTCCCTGCTACTGCGGCTGCTAGCACCGCCAATGGTGCTGTTGCTACAACAGTTGTACTGCAGCACCTGCTCCTACTGCTACTGCTGCTAGTCCTCCTGCTGCTAACGCCGGCGTGGCAAGTGCCGTTGCCTCTGCCGCAACGCCGCCAATCCTGTTGTTGTTGCAGCAGTTGCACTGCAACAGTTGCCGCTATTTCTGGTGCCGCTGGTGCTGCTGTTGGCCTGGCCTGACATATATCACCCAAGCCAATGTCTGGCTGCCAATGCAGCTGCTGTTGCTTCTACCGCATGCGGCTGCCAATGCAGCCACTGCTGTTGCTGTAGCCACTGCAGCAGCTGCGGCTGGCTTGGCTACTGCTGTTGGTGCTGTGGCGGCCTAAGACGCCGTCACTCGTGTGTCCTGTCACCGCCAAGACAGTCATTATGACAAAGGGAACTGTTGGAAAAATTCGGAAGCACTCTGACCCCTGCTCTTCCGGAGGACCACGTGACGTGAGCCCTCAACTCAGGGTCTCCACGTCGCCAGGACCTGTACGCCCCACCTAGCCCAACCCAGCCCAGCCCAGATGCCTCCGGTGCTACATGCTGTGTGGTGGGAGAAAGAGGTTGTGTCTCTGTACTCGCTCTGTGACCATGTGGGAATAGAGGAATCCCTTGAGTAACATTTGGAAAGAGAGGGAATGCTGCATGGAACACAGTGTGACAAACGTCACTCTTGGAAGGTGGAGACATGGCAAAGACATGCTTTTAAATGTAGAAGCACAAGGAGGAAACAACGGACAAGTGTATGTATCTAGTCTCACCCACGTGTGTACAACTGAGCGCACACGTCTAACCAACCGGTTAGAAAATAGGCTTACCTGGCTCCAAGCTCCAAAAAATAGCAAGAGGGAACTCAGCAAGCGTATGGGCTCCTTGGTTGTCCCAGTAATAAACCGAAAGAAGAGTCAAGTACAGAAATAGAAACTCTACGCAACCGCATCATAAACACGCAAGGATAGCACCACTGAGAAAATGGACCTCGGGAGGTGGTCACCAGGAAAACCCAGGAGAGCCTGTGAGGGTGCGTCAGCTGGTCCTAACTCTATCAAAGGAGCCGTCGCGTGTCACGGCACACCGGTGAGCTGTGAAGACAAGTCCAGAGGTCACAAATCAACACCTGTAAGGCTTTCGGGTTCTCTTCTGCTGTTGTTTTGGAGCTTTCAGCCAAGTTAATCTGTTTTCCAACGGGTTGATTGAACTTGTGCGCTTAGTTGCGTGCATGCATGTGAGACTATAGTTACACACTTGTCACCTGTTTTGTTATATGTAACAAAAACACGTACGTTTTCAGGTGTATCTTCACGGTCTCTCCACCTTTTGAAGCACCATCCATTTCGTTGTGTTCTGTGCAAAGTACCCTCTCAAAGTAAAAATTTCTTTGAGGGTTTCTCCATTCTCTCAACCATTTTCACTTTTTTTCTCAATTTACTCTAAAAAATCGTTTGTCAACATGGCTTCCCCTCACATGGATTTTTACCCCACTCCAACAATAAGGCCGTCGAGGGCAGGGGAAGATGTCACTTACTGCTGGTATTTTGGCCATTGTGATACACACATTGGAGAAACAAACACAAGGAGTAGATACATGTGTGGATCCGAGTGCAAACAAGCCCAAACTCAAGCATTGTCAAGGAGAGGGTCCATTCTCTCTGATTTGACCCTCTCTTGACGACCTCCATGATGTGACAAGTGGTAGCCGTTTGAAAAAGAAAAGCTAGGCAGCAGGTTGGGGCAGCACCGTTGTTGATGCAGCGTGTGGGCTTCCACGTTCGTTGCTTAAGTCTGCTGCCCCCTCAGTCTGCTGTTGTAGAGTCTAAGTCTGGATGCTATGGGTTTGTTACTCAGAAACGCGCGCGCCAGTGTTAGCGCCCGAAAGCAGCTGAAAAATGAAAGTTACTGATTTGGAATGAAGAGTGAGCAACAATGGGAGACCCCACCAAGTTCTAGCACCCCCCCCAGCTCTGTAGAACCCGGGCGTCGTCTGTTTTGCCTTAAAACTGGACCATACCAAGATACCGACACTAGGAACGTAGTCGTGCGGTCAGAATCAGCTAGAAAAATAGCAGCAAAGAGTTATGGCTGCCTGGACCCAGGCAGTGCCTATGATGGTCCAGGATGCCAGACAGTGCCACGCAATACAGGACACGGACCCTAGGCGGAGCATGACACTACAAACGCAACGAAACAGTTAGATCAAGCGCCTGACACATGCAGACAACATCTGCAATGGCCATGACCGTCGGTGGCCCGACCGCCGAGGAGGCCTGCCGATGGAGCTGAGTACGTTGTCGTGGAGAGGAGGCTCTAGGAAACGGCAAGTAGGCTTCAGCGTGCGTCCGCTCCACTGGCCGACAGTCTAGCAGCGTCGAATCTCACCGTCAGTCATCTGCACGCCGATGTACACAATCTAGGAGGACACAACAGAGCACAATGAGGATGCACAAAAACCAACACTCCCCCCTGACTCATAGGCGTAGTGCACATGGGCGAGCAGAGACAGAGTCAACAATCAGACTCCCCCAGAGGATGCCGAGACGCAAGCGGGGACATAGAGAGCAACTCATGGACGCACACCGACCAAACTGACAGCCTTCTTGAACGAGTCACGCTTCAATGCCTCGGTCAAGAAGTCAGCCTGCTGCGGTGCTGTCTCAACCCACACAATGCTGATTTTGCCGTCATACGATAACAAACGCACATAGTGATACTCAACGTTGATGTGCTTCATGCTTGTGTGATGCACACCGTCATTATCGGCGATGGTCATGGCACTCTCATTGTCATAATGCTACGTGATGGATGCGACGTACTGGCGCAGCTCAGACAACAGACAACAAAATCACACACTCTCACACGTGCCTGAGCCAAGGGCCACGTACTCAGCCTCAGTTTTGCTACGTGCAATGCACCCCTGCTTGCCACTGTGCCAGGACACATTGGTGCCACTGACCAGAAAGATCCAGCCTGTGAGACTCTTACCGTCTGGACTGGCGGCCCAGTCACTGTCAGTGTAGCCCACCGCGGCCACAGACGGCTAGCGGTGGAACATAAGACCTCGCCGAGGAGTCGAGATGACAGAGCGCAGTACTCGGATCGTGGCCTCAAAGTAGAGGTGATGTGGCTCCAGAGAAAACTGAGCGAGGAGGTTGACAGCGAACGCGATGTCTGGGCGCGTCGTTGTCGCCAGGAACATCAGTGACCCGATGACTAGCAGGTACGTGATCACGTCAACTGGCTCCCCCACAACGGCTGGGTCAAAAATCTTCAGCTTCACCTGTGCATCAGGTGACATGGATGAAGATGCGCTCTGCACAAGGGGCAGGTCCTCGGTGAAGCGAGTGGACAAGGTCTGCACATTGGCAGCCTTGTGGACGTGCAGGATGCCCTGGGAGTGATCATGCTTGAGCTCCATGCCCAGGAAGACTTGGATAGACCCAAGATCCTTCATTTTGTAGGCGGTGTATAGAAGATCCTTGACACGCTGGATGGTATCCATGTCAAGTGACGCAACAAGGAGATCATCGACATAGACCAGGATATCGATGAGGGTCTGGCCTCGCAAGCTGACGAACAGTGCGGGGTCAGCGGTGCTACGCTGGAGGCCGCCGCGGAAGAGCATGCTACTCATCTCCTGGTTCCAGCACTGAGGCGACTACTTCAGGCTGTAGAGGGCCTTTTGTAGCCGCGAGACTCTCCCTATGCCGTTGACGAAGCCTGGAGGCTGCACCATGTAGAGCTCCTCACCCTCCGATGAACCATGGACTCACATCCATTTGATGCAGCTCCCACCCATTCTGGGCAACCAGGCTGAACAGCATTCGACTCGTGGAGAACTGGCCAACTATGGTAAAGATCTGGTCGTAATCGACCCCAGGGATCTGAGGAAATCCTTTGGCTGTGAGACGGGCCTTGTACTTGTCCAAGGACCCGTCGGGCTTCCATTTGCGCCGAAAGACCCACTTGGCACCGATGGCCTTCCGACCTGGAGGGAGGTCAATGAGGTCATACACATGGTGCTGCCGGATAGCAGCCAGCTCATCAGTGCAGGTA
>SZWC01005533.1:48502-65638 GCA_023375785.1 Penium margaritaceum
GAACTGGCCAACTATGGTAAAGATCTGGTCGTAATCGACCCCAGGGATCTGAGGAAATCCTTTGGCTGTGAGACGGGCCTTGTACTTGTCCAAGGACCCGTCGGGCTTCCATTTGCGCCGAAAGACCCACTTGGCACCGATGGCCTTCCGACCTGGAGGGAGGTCAATGAGGTCATACACATGGTGCTGCCGGATAGCAGCCAGCTCATCAGTGCAGGTAGCATCCCAGTGTGCGGCCTCAGGAGAGGCTCGAGCCTCGCGTAGGGTGGTTGGTTCCTCCGGTTGTGCTATGGAGCGGATTGAGAGAACGTGTGCATCTTGAGCTCCAGGTGGGATGCATGCGAGTGCAGCCGTGACCGTATGCCGATGCTCGTGAAGAAGCATGGCGTAGCCCAATGTAGAGCCAAGGTGAAGGTCTATAATGATAGCTGAAGTGGTAAGGCCGAAGGCTTTGGTGCCAGGGTCCCCATTCACAGCCGTAGGAGTGAAAGAGACGTGTGGAGCGACAAGGGGCCAAGACCCACTGGGTGAGGTGGTACGGTCTGCACGCTCACTGACGGTCTGGGTCGTAGGCTGCCGCCTGGGCCGCGTGTGTAGCGCGGTAGGACAGGAGATGGCATTGAGGCTAACACGCCGATGGAGGCGGATGGGGTTGCTGGCCCGGAGGGACTAGCAGACGTGACTAGAGCTACTGGCTTGGAGGGGCCAGCGACTGGGGCCACCAGCCATGAGGGGCCGACGGGCGCGACTGGGGCGGCTGGCCTGGAGGGACCAGTGGACGCAATTGGGGCGACTGGCCCAGAGGGACCAATGGACACGACGAGGACGGCTGGCCCGGAGGGACTAGTGGACGCGACTCGGGCGGCTGGTCCGGAGGGACGAGTGGACACGACTGGGACAGCTGACCCGGAGGGACCAGTGGACACGACTGGGACGGCTCGACCGGAGGGACCAGCAGACGCGACTGGGGCGCCTGGCTTGGAGGGACCAGTGGACACAACTGGGATGGCTGGCCCGGAGGGACATGTGGACACGACTGGGATAGCTGGCCCGAAGGGACCTGTGGACGCGTCTGGGGCGGCTGGCCCGGAGGGACCAGTAGACACGACTAGGGCGGCTGGCTCGGAGGGGCCAGCAGGCGTGACTGGGGCTGGTGGCTCGCGCGGGCCAGCGGGTGCGACAGGGGCTGTTTGCTCAGAGGGACAAAGTGATGTGCCACTCGCAAGCAGCAGGAAGGAGGACGGACTCACCACTTCCCCACGCGAAGGGAGGGACACCGACGAGCCGAAGCAAACGAGATCGCACGGAAATAGGTCCTCAAAGAAGAGGGCATTGCGAGACACGACGATGTAGTGTCGGAAGGGATCCTAGAAGCGCCAAGCCTTAGACTGATGAGAGACACCAAGAAAGGTGCAAGGATTCCTGTGGGGGGCGAGCAAGTCGCCCTGTTGTGGGGCGAGCAGCCACAGAATGACCACACAGCCCTAGACCCGAGTCTAGCGGAGGTCAGCTCGCTGACCGTACCAGTTCTGGTATTGCGTGGACTGGCGGGGAAGGAATCCGTGGGGAATCCGGTTCCAAATCCACGTCATGTAGGCCATGGCTTCTAAATAGAAGCCATTGGAAAGGCCAGATGCAACCCGCATGGTGCGGACGGCGTCAGCCATGGTACGGTTCCACCGTTTAGAGACGCGAACCTGGGCGGGCGTGTAGGACGCGGACGTCTTGTGGTGGATACCGTGGGAGGTGAGAAAAATCATGGTCTCGCCCATGTAATCACCACCGTGATTGGAGCAAAAGCGGCAAAGAGTTTGACTACACTTGCGCTCCGCACAGACAAGCCAGTCTTGAATGACTTGGGCGACATCGCTCTTCTGCCGAAGGCAGAAGACTCAGCGGGAGCGAGAGTAGTCGTCCGTGAGGGTGAGGACATAGCGGCCGTGCTCTTCGACAGGCTCAGTAGGGAGAGGACCCATGACATCGGAATGGACCAGGACTAGAAGGGTAGATGCACGGGAGGAGGACAGAGGGTATGTGGACCGGTGCATCTTGCCATGAGCGCAATCAATGCACTATGTGGGGCACGGATGAGGGAAAGTCTCCTGGTAAGGCCCTTGGCTAGCAGGGTGCGGAGCGTGCTATCTACGATAACAGAGTGGACGTGACAAAGGCGGCGGTGGTAGAGGCGGGTGTGCTATGGAGAGAGCGTGCTGGTGATGAATACATGGCTTGTGGCGGCCGACGAGGAGGGGATAGAAAGAGAGGAGGACAAACGAGTTACGTGCCACAAGTTGCCACTGGCGGTGGCGTGTAGGACGACAAGACCGGACGGATGCAACGACACAATGCCAATACCATGCAAGTGCACAACGTCCGTGCTTATGCGATCAAGGGCAGTAGCGGAGAGAAGGTTGAGCCATAGACCTGGGATGAAAAGGACATCGATCAAGAAGATATCAGCCGTAGGACCACAGAAACGAACAACGCCAACATAACGGGCAGGTAACACCTGTCCGGAGCCCGTCCGGACCCCGGATACATCACCAACAGGACCAAGCATACTGAAGGTCTCGTAAGAGGCCGTCATGTGATGCGTGGCTTTGGAGTCGACGATCCAAGTCTCCGTAGGGTCTTGGACTGGTGTTGCAAGATCACTGACAGTCACATGACGACAAGCGAGAGACGCGGACGCGGTGGAAGGGGGCGCGAACCGGGACTGCCAATCATCAAGCCACGTGACGTCGTCATAAAGGGGGGCAGAGGAGATTGCAGAAGATGGCGAGACAGACGAGGAAGTAGGATACGACCGTAACTCAAGCTCAGTCATGCAGGGCAATGGGGACGAGCAGGAGGTGACGCAACTCGTAATTCCCTGGGGGAGGTGAGGCAGGCCAAGCTGAAGCGTAATGAACTGCTCCAGCATACGCTCGCGCGTGGACGGCCCGGGAGTGTAGACTGAGTGCGGAGTGATGGCGCCTGAGCCTGGATAGAAGGAGGACTGCCTCAGTGAAGGGAGCAGGGACATCGACGGCTATAGATGATACTGCTGAGAAGCTCGTGTCGGTGGGACAGGTGTCGCGATTGGAGGAGTGGAGTTGCTGGACGTGGTCGAGGCTTCAAGGGCGGCAATAGCTATGGCGGCAGAGGCAAGATGACGCTCCTTCTAGCGATGCACATTGACGTTGATGCATGCCTCGTCCGTCGGCAGCGGTCACGTGTACCACCCGTGCCTTGGCTCGCCACAGTTGTGGCAGACCGAGTCACTACCGGACCAAGTCAACTATTGCTGCTGCTGTTGCTGCTGATGCTGACCCTTGCCCTTCTTGTCCCAGCGCTTCTTCTTCCATGGCGACAAGGAGCCGGTAGCGGCTGCGAGGGAAGCCACGACCATGGAACCGACGGTGGGGGAGGCGAGGGCCTCTGTGCGCTGGAGACGGAACTCCAGGTGAGCTTCCTCAATCCTGGGGAAAAGCTCATATGCCCAGGGCATGAGGGTGCCCTGGGCTGCCATGGTGGAGAGGATTTCCTGGGAGTAGTGGATGAAGACGCCCGCGTACGCGCCGATGGCACCGTGCTTGATGGTGAGGAGCGCGGCCAGAGGGGGTGGAGCAGAGGTGCCTAGGTGACGGAGGATGTCCTAAGCCCGCTGCCAGTATGCGGTGACTGTCTCGGTCTCCCCCAAGTGTAGGGAGTTGACCTCCCGCAGCAGACGGCTGGTCTCAATTTCGTTGGACAGGCAATGGGGACGAGTGAGGATGTGCCACGCGGCTGTAGGGCCTGGGATGGCGCAAGTGGTAAACTTGCCGAGAAAAGGCTGTAGGACCAGGCGGGAAGCCGGAGGAGCGACAAGGACAAGGGCGGGTACGGCGCGATCGACGTCATATAGCTGGTTGGCCTGGGTGGAGTCGTGCGAGAGGGTGTAGTACGCCCACAGACCCTCACCCTGTGCCCAGATGCAGAAGCTGAGCCCTGAGCTCCGAAACTGCTCACCGGCCTGAAGCGGCGGGGGCGGCGTCTCAAAGTCCTTTTGCACGCGCCTGGTGTCCAAAGTAAGGCCAAGGACGGTAGTCACTGTCTGCCGCTGGAGCTAAGTCTGCTGCTGCACCAGGTAATGTGTGGCAGTAGACATAGCGAGGCTGGCGTGCCCCAGAGAAAAAAATGGCAGATGGGCACAGGTGGCAGTCTGTGAGACCAAGGGCTATAGTGCTGCAAGGTGCTGTGTCAGGGCAGCGAGCTGTTGCTGAATGGCAGTTAGGGGGTCAGAGATGCCGGCGATGATGTCTCTGGGGTGCTGCTACTGCTACTGATGCTGCTGATGCTATTAATGTTGCTCCTGCAGATGCTGCTGCTGTTGCTGCTACTGGTGATGCTGTTGCAGCTGTTGTTGTTGTTGTTCGTGCTGCAGTTGCTGCTACTACTGCTGTTGCATCTGTTGTAGCTACTATAAGAAGAGAGGGGGGGTGCCCCCCATGGTGGTCCCCCCAACGGAGGAGGACCTCTCCCCACTGGGGCTATCAGCCATGGGTTTTGGTGTCTTTGTCTTTTAACATTTTATCTTTATTTTTTGTGCTGCTCATGTCAGCAGTGGTGTCAGCCTAGGACGGTCAGCGTTAGTAGCTGTTGCCGTGTTATGTGCTGCTGCTGTTAGAAAGTTTCCTCCCCCCCTTTCCCCTCTTTTTTGTGTTGATGACATCAGCAATGATGTCAATAGTGATGTCAGCAGTTGGATGCTGATGTCAGCACCGGCTGTTGTTGAGGCCGCTGCTACACAACTACAACGGCTGTTGTTGTTGATGCCGCTGCTGCTACTACGGTGGCTGTGGTAGTAGCAACTACTGCTGTTGCTAAGCTACAGTTGTTATTGCAGTTGCTACTACTGCTGCTGCTGCTATTGCTCCTGTTGCGGGCTGCAGCGGCTGTTGTGGCTGTTGCAGCAGCTATGGCAGCTACTGGTAGGGTGGGGGAGTTTTTTTGCCATTGCTTTTCTTCTTTTGTCTGGCACAGTGAGCTTTGCTGCTCGCTGTGGGAAACGGGCTACGAGTAGCGAGCTTGCTGCTCCGTGCCCGCTGTCTCTTGCTAATAGCAAGTAGCGGGCTCGTTGCTTGCAGCCCGCCGCTCGTAGTGACCTGTAGGCTACGAGCAGCAGCAGCTGCTGCTGGCTTCTGTAGCCGACTGTTGCAGCCAGCTGCTGCTGTTGCTTGCTGTTGCGGCTGCTGCAGCTTGCTGTTGCTGCTGCTCACTGCCGATACTGCTGTTGTTGCGAGCTGCTACCATTGCGAGCTCCTGCTGTTGCTTCGAGATGCTACGGAGTGCTGCTGCTGTTGCGAGCTGCTACGCGCTGCTGGTATTGCCAATTGCTACTGTTGTTACGAGTAGGTTTTGCTGCCGGCTGCTGTTGCTGCACGCAATTGCTGGTGGCTGCTGCAACCACTGCTTGCTGCTGTTGCCTGCCACTGCTACTGCTTCAGGCTACTATTGTAGGCTGCTGCTGCTACTTGCTGGTGCGAGTCACTACACCTGGGTGACGTTGCCACGTGCATCATGGCCCGCAGGTGTCGGACGCGGCCTGCCGCTCACCTCCTCGCGTCACGCATGGGGATAAATGCTGGCGGAAAAAAATGTTGCAGCATTTCCCCTGGCCCAGTGGCCGTGGGAAAACTTCTGCCGCCGCCACCAGGCGGGTCAATGCTGCCGGGTAAAATCCGGCAGCATTTCCCCTGCACTGGCGCGTATGGGGGTCCGCCAGCATTGTCTGGCACCTGTACGTCTGTCTTTTACTGTTGTTGCTACGCTCTGGCTCTGATACCAAAAAAGAAAAATTAGGCAGAAGGTTGGGGCAGCAACGTTGTTGATGCAACGTGTGGGCTTCCACGCTCGTTGCTTAAGTCTACTGTCCCCTCAGTTCGCTGCTCTAGAGTCAAAGTCTGGATCTCTGGGTTTGTTACTTAGAAACGCGCGCTCTAGAATTAGCGCCAGAAAGCAGCTAAAAACTGAAAGTGACTGATTAGGAATGAAGAATGAGCAACAATGGGAAACCCCTCCAAGTTCTAGCTCCCCCCAGCTCTGCAAAACTTATTACTCAGCTAACCAGCCAATCAGAGAATAGACCTATACCTATTTTCTGACAGGCAGGGTTCTCTCGGTGAGCCCCGCCAGACGGCCGACAGCCCAAAACCCGGGCGTAGTCGGTTTTGCCTGAAAACTGGACCATACCAGTATACTGACGCTGCAAACGCAGTCGTGTGGTCAGAATGAGCTAGAAAAGTCAACAACAAAGAGTTATGGCTGCCTGAACTCAGGGAGTGCCTACGATGGTCCATGATGCCAAACAGTGCCAAGCAACACAAGACACGGAGAGCATGACACTGCAGACGCAACGAAAGAGTTAGATCAAGCACCTGACACATGCAGACAGCATCTGCGGTGGCAGTGACCGTCGGCGGCTTGACCACTGAGGAGGCCTGTCCATGGAGCTGAGCACGTCGTCGTGAAGAGGAGGCTCCAGCAAACTGGGAGTAGGCTTCAGCATGCGTCGGATCCACCGTGTAGGTAAGGAAGAGGGAAGTAATGAGGGGTTGAAACAAGGAGAAGGGTAACCCTCAAGCATGGCAGGACGCCATGGATTGTAGACACAGAAGTAGGATTTTTCCAAGCACGCAGAGTTAGACGCAACGAAGCGAAAGTTACGCGATTGGGTGAGGGGACGTGAAGCAAGCGAGCAAGCGGCGAGCTCGCTCTCGCTCTAAGCTTCACCCTTGGCAAAGCCGAGGTCGAATCACACCCCCCCTCTCCCCCCTTTCCAACTTTCTTGTGCGCACATCACATGCAACATATCAGCCACAGGCAGAGAACCCGGGTGCTTCCTAAACTAGCACATAGTCTGCATGTGACCAGAAAGAAACAACTATGTTGCGCTGCCAATAGTCCACGGCCAATGGCCACGGCTTGGTGACGGTGGGCGTGCTGGCTGTGGTATCTTGCCTCCCTCAATCACCTACGTCAGTAACGTGTGAGATGTGCAACGAGGCCAAAGGTCACTTCACGTCTTGTGACACAGAAACCAACACTCCCCCATGACCCACATTTGACGTGTCACATACATTCACATGGACGTCACGAGGTGTGACTAGCAGGACTGTACATACGTACGCACATTATCGGGGACTCAACCAGACACATCACGGACACACAACAACCCAGCAGCATGGACTGTAGCCTTGAAGATGTTGCTGCTGAGTGCCTTTGTGAGGAAGTCAGCTCTTTGTTGTTGCGTGTTCGACATCACCTGTAGCCACTCTCTCACACACAAAATGATGCTCCACATTGATGTGCTTGGTGTGTGTGTGATGCATGCCGTCCTGCTCAGCACTGGCTTTGGTGCTTTGATTGTCACAACACAAAGTGATGCAGGAAATGGGAACGCATAGTGGCTGCAGGAGGCGAAATAGCCAGATGCTCTCACATGTGCCAGCGCCAAGAGCAACATACTCAGCCTCACAAGAGCTGCGAGCAACACAACCTTGTTTGCCACTCTTCCACGACACTACAGTCCCCCCCACTAGGAAGATGTAACCAGTACGGCTTCGAGCGTCGGCGTCATGTGCCCAATTGCTGTCTGTGTAATCGTCAACTACGACCGAGGGCTATGCAGGATAGCACAAGCCGGTGCTAGTAGTGGAGAGAGCATACCTGACGACGCGCAGTGCGGCCTCCAAATGTCGTGCTCTCGGGCACTGTGAGAACAGTGCCAGAAAGTTGACGGCGAAGGCAACGTCTGCTCTGGTCGTTGTCGCCAGGTACATGAGAGAGCGGATCACACGAAGGTAATCTGACACATCGACTGGCTCCCCCAGTTTTGACACATCCGACGTCTTCAGCAACCTCTGTCCAGCTAGAGTCATCAGAGTCGACGCTGTGGGCATCGTCTTGAGGAGCGAGGAGAAGCGCTCCCCCAGACTGCGGACGTAACCAGCCTGGTGGACATGGAGAACACGACGAGTGCAATCTCGCTCCAGCCCCATGCCCAGAAGACACGAGCAGGTCCTAGGTCTTTCATCTTGTAGGTGGACTGGAGGAGTGACTTCACAAGCTTCACAACCCCCTGACTGGGTGACACAATCGGCAGGTCATCCACATACACAAGGACAGCCATGAAGGGAGCCGAGGGTCGGGTGACAAAAAGTGAGGGATCCACTGTACTCCGTAGGTAGCCGCCCTTCTCAAGTGTGGAGGTGATCTCTTGGCTCCAATACCGAGGCGACTGCTTCAGGCCGTAGAGAGCCTTCCGTAGACGCCAGACTCTTCTCGTGCCATCTGAAAATCCAGGGGGCTGAACCATGTAGATCTCCTCGTCTAGCTGCCCATGGATGAAAGCGTTGTTAACATCTATCTGCTCCAACTCCTAGTCGTGTTGGGCGACAAGACTCGGTACGGCGTGAGCGGTGGTGTAGCAACCAACTGGCGCGAATGTCTCATCAAAGTCAACTCCTGGAACCTGGGAAAAACCCTTCGTAGTGAGGCGAGCCTTGTACTTGTCCATTGTTCCGTCGGGCTTGAGCTTCCGCCTGAAGATCCATCGCGCATCAATAGCCTTGCGCCTTGGGGGAAGGCCAACAAGCTCGTAAACGTCATGGTCGTTTATGGCCTTCAGCTCATCGTGCATCGCTACTTCCCACAACTGCGCATCCGGGATGGAGCGTGCCTGGAGAGCAGTAGACGGCTCTGAAGACAAGGATGTAGAGCCGGTAGCGGCATGACACTCGGTGACGGTTGTAGTGGCTGCTGTAGCCACCGCCCGGGTGTGCTCGGAGACGAGTAGCACATAGCCCAGCGCGGAACTGGGATGGACAACACCAGTGGCTAGACCAAGCGCATCCATGCCTGTCGGCACGACGGGAGACTGTGCGGGTGTATCAGGGGACTGAACGGGCACGACCGGAGACTGTGTGGTCTAGGACCGCGATGGACGATCGGACGGTGCACTGACGCTAGAGATGCGATGCGGGAGTGCACGCAGACGCCCGCCGCGGACAAAGGGTGAGACAGGGGTAGGTTGAGCGGTCTCTGAGGACACAGGGACGTCCAGAGCCGCTTGGTCTGTAGATACAACAGGGACATGAGGACTCGAGGACGGGGAGCTGGCGGACGGCGACAATGACGCAGAGGCAGACGAGGACGTGACCGAAGAGGTCGGTGGCCCGAAAGAGCTAGACGACAAGGATGAGGGTGAGCCAGGTGGGGGCGGCACGCCAAATGACGGGAGCTGAGAGGGTATAGCCGGCAGGGTCGTGGCAGGAGGAACTGTAGACGCGACATGACTAACAGGACTGACTTCCCCCCCTTGCCGAGAGAGCGGCAGGAGAGAGGCGGCGGAGGAAAGGTGGCCAAGGTCACGTAGGAAGACCGACTCAAAGAAAAGCGCATCCTGAGATTCGATGACGCATTGACAGACAGAGTCCCAGAACCGCCAAGCCTTAGACTGGACTGAGATGCCCAAAAACTGACACAAACGACTGCACGGGGACAGTTTGCCATCGCTCAAGTCATCAGGCAGCCAGACAGTGGCAATACATCCCCAAACGCGGGCAAGTTGAAGGTCAGCGCGAGCGCCAGGCCAACGTTCAACACGGGTGACAGAACGAGGAAGGGGTCCATGCAGAACGCGGTTCCAGACCCAAGTCATGTAGCTCATTTCCTCAAAGGCAAAGAGCAAGGGAATTCCAGACTCAGATAAGAGGGTCCGGACACCGTTAGCGAGGGTACGGTTCCAGCGCTAAAAGACGCCATTCTACTAGGGTGTGCAAGGAGCAGAAGTCACCAGACACACCCCCTTGGACGTAAGAAAACGAGGGGTGGGTCCAAGGAACTCACCACCGCGGTCACAACGAAAGACACGTAGTGAGCACTGGCAAGCGCGTTCCGCCTGAGCAAGCCAAGTTTCCACAGTGGGACATACGTCGCTCTTGTGCTGAAGGGCAAAGACCCAATGAAAGCGGGAAAAATCATTCGTGAGACATAAGACATAGCGACCGACATCACCAAGGAGATCATGGGGAAGGGGACCCATGACGTCGGCGTGCACACGATGAAGAGGAAAACAAGATTAGGAATCAGATTCAGGGAAGGGAGAACGATGCATCTTGCCTTGAGTACAATCAACACAGTCTGAGGGACAAGGAGCATGAAAAGTAGTAGGGGAGAGGCCCACGGCAGGCTGGAGTCGCAGCATGCTAGAGATAGTGTCAGTGCGAACATGTGTGAGACGGCGATGCAGCTGTTGAACAAGAGAAGGAGAGAGAGAAGGGGCGACATGAGCAAGGACGGTGCCACCCGAGGCCAAAGAAGGGCAGAAGAGGGGAACACGGTAGAGTTTGTCACACTTCACAGCACGCAAGACGACACAACCAGAAGTGCGAACACGCACCGTGCGAACACCTTGACTAGCAGCGAAGTCCATGTGTTGATCATCGAGGGAGGACACCGACAGCAGGCTGAGTTCCAGAGAAGGGACATACAGCATGTCAAGAAGGTAGACAGCGCCACTGGGACCAACAAAATGCACGACGCCAACACCTTGGACGAGGAGTAACTGACCGGACCCAGTGCGGACAAAGCGAACAGCACCAGCAGGGCCGAGAGAGACAAACGACGAACAGACAGATGTCATGTGGTGGGTGGCCCCCAAATCCAAGATTCAGAAGCCACCTGACGCACGAGTAGGGGAAAGAACGCTACACGTCGCCACAATGCCGACACGACAGGGACAGGACGCAGAGGCAGCAAGACATCGCGGGAGAAGGACTGACTGCCAATGCTCAATCCACGGAATGGAGGAAGGCAAAGACCCATGCACATGACCCGACGAGGAACCACAAAGGACAAGGTCAGTCTGACATGTATGACCACTGGCCAACGGAGCAACACCCTCACCTCCCTGATTGCAAAGGCGAAGGAGTTGAAGCAGAGACTGGTCCAGCTGGCGCTCGCCGTCACCCGCGGCCGCCGCTGGAGACACCGGAGTCGCGATGCCGAAGGGAGGAGGGAGCCATGCCGGGGCGGCGTAGTTGGACGAGGGTGGAGCGACGTAGGGTGGAACACCGTAAGGGGGCGGCCAGCCCCAAGGGTAAGGGAGCACGGGAGGCCCTGTGGGAACCCCAGTGGTGGCATAGTTGTGAGCGCAGGACTGAGATGCCGACGATGAGGAGGAGGGTGAGCTCGATGAAGACACGGCTGCAGCAGAGGCACCAGCAGTCCGAGCCCAATGGGCACGCATCGCACGAGCGAGACGAAGGTCGTCGGGAGGAGCCGGACACGCACGCGCGGAGTGGTCAGGAGAGTCGCAGTTCCAGTAGGTCACAACACCAGGGACGCGTTAAGCGGGGGTGGTGGCTTTCCCCTTGTTTGTCTGGCCGCCGTTGCCCTTGCGACGACCTCGGCCACGACCCTGAGAGGCAAGAGCAGTGGCGGTGGAGCCGGTCGAGGAGGAGGAAGAGGAGGACGGGGAGGAGGCAGGCGAGGGAGGTGTAGTAGTGGTAAGGGCTGCAACGCTAGTGACTGCGGAGCGATGGAGCCGTTTGTTTTGAAGGCTGGTCCACCATGCGGCAAGACGCTTGGAGGTGAAGTCCTAGAGGGCACCAACACTCGGAGGTGAACGCGCAGGGACAGGCAAGGAGGCAAGGCGCTGAAGCTCATCGGCTTTCACGTCACGAAGAAGGTCAAGCAGCTCAGGGATGAGCCCGTTGACCATGGTGAGGACAGCGGACAGCTGCCCAGGGGTAGCATTGTTGAGCTCGCGAAGGAGCTTGAGGCTGCGAGCCCAGTAGGCATCGGTGGTCTCGTCAGCACGCATCAGCAGCGTGTTGAATTGCACAGTGAGGGCACTCTCCGCAGCCTGACCGGTGATGGTGGTGCAGCGACGCAGCATGGCATAAGCGCCCACAAGGTCAGCATCGCGACTAGCAGCGGGATTGGCGTCAAACGTGCCAACGTCGTCGACAAGGTGCTCAGGTGCGGCGGGTGTAAGGGCGAGGACAACATGAGCGGCTTCAGTAGGAGCAGGGACAAAAGGTGGGTCAGTAGTGGGGTCAGGGGGGAAATAGTACTCCCAGAGTCGCTCACCCTGAGCCCAGGCGCTGAATCGCACCTCCCAGGATGAGAATGCAAGACCCGGGGAAAGGACAGGAGGTTGCGTGAAAAAGTCAGGCTGGCGTGGTGCAGGGGTAATGACAGCAGAAGTAGCAGCGGCAGTGGTGCCTGCAGCAGTGGCGGCAGAGGAGGCGCCAGAGGTAGAATTGGCCGTAGAGCCAGCAGTAGTGGAGACAGACGCGACTGGCAGACGCTTGAGGACAACGGTAGCAACCTCATCAGCGAAGGCTGCACGATTGTCCTCTTGCATCTTGAGGTGATGCTCAGCTTCGCGCTGGGCCTCAAGCGTGCGAGTAAGCTGACGCTGAAGGTCTGTGATGACAGACTCATCGTCAATCGGCATGGTGACGAGAGAGGGGCTCTGCCGAAGAAATTTTGGCAGAGTTTCCCCCGCCCCAGTGGGC
This sequence comes from Penium margaritaceum, assembly GCA_023375785.1. Lineage (NCBI taxonomy): Eukaryota > Viridiplantae > Streptophyta > Zygnematophyceae > Desmidiales > Peniaceae > Penium > Penium margaritaceum. The sequence goes on from SZWC01005533.1 coordinate 61,051, forward strand.
GTGGAAAAATGAGAAGTGCTTTGAGCACGTGTGAGAAGCGCTGCAAGGCAACTCCCAACCCCAGACCCAGCAGTGAGACACAGCTGCACGCAGAGTAATAGCCAGGAAAGAAAAGAGCAAGGGCCACCAAGGTGTGGCGTCAAGCTGCAGGAGGATGAAGGAGATGGAACAGGGATGGAAAGGCAGCAGTAGCGGCAGCAGAGAAGACAGACACAGCAGCAACAGCGGGCACGATCAGGGCAAGAGCACCAGCCACTGTCACTGCACTGACAGTGGTGATGGCTGTAGCGACGGAAATAGCAGCTGTGGCTAATTGGATGGGAGCTGATGGAGAGGAAGAAGCGACCACAACGACGGAAGTAGTGGAGGTCTATATGGCTGCGACGGCTGTGGCGGCAGCTGTGGCAGCAGCTGCGGTGTTGGAGGCAATGGCAGCTGCAGCAGCAGAGACCTGTGTACCAATGTGAGCGACTGCAGCGGCGGTGGGGCCGATGATGGCAGTAGCTTCAATGTAGGATTCGGTAGCACGACCGACAGCAGTTGATGCAGGTACCCTAACCGCCCTGGCCGCTTCCGCAAAGGTCGCAGCAGTGGTAACGGCAGAGTCAATGACAAGAGAGGCCAGCCGCGTGACAGTAGAGGACAATGCGACGGCGTTGTTGTGGAGGCCGCCCAAGAAGTCGGCAGCGGCGGCGTCCACAGCACCAGATTCGTCCCCACCCAAGTCCCGAGGGGAGAGAGGGGAGGATCTTACCGAGATACGCCGCGATGAGGAGGAGTCGAGCGATGCAGGTGACCCTCCACCAGCTGCGCGACGACGTCGCTCCCAGTGAGATGCGCTGCGCTCCGCGTAGTAAAACCCGGCAGGCGCGGCAGCGGGAACCTCGTTGTGCGCCAGCGTGACACTGTCGGCCACCGAGGTGGCTCCGGCGTGGCGTGAGACGTTGGTGTCTTGGCAGCTGCCGCGTGCTTGTAGGGGCTGCTGCAACGGTTGCAAATACTGCATTTGCTGTTGTCACAGGCGTGACTGCGGAGCGGGTGCAGCAGATGCGGGTGCGCGTGCTGCTGCTAGGATGCCGAGAGGTGGCAGCTCCTGATGGAGTAGTGGGTGCAGCCGGTGTTGATGCTGCAGCCCGCGCGTTTGCCCTTCGCGCGCAAGGCAGCCCGACGTAGTCCCCACGAAGTGGACTATAACGGGCGTATGTGGGCTGGAGTTACACGACAACCCAAGGGTAGGAGAGAGCCCGCGGGTAGGAGACAAACCGCGGGGTTGCCCGTGCGCGCAATGCAGCCCGCGTAATCCACACGACGTGGGCTACGGCGGGCGGATTACGTGGCAGGCAAGATGGAGCCTAGCCTTTGGCGAGGTCGAAGAAGACGGCGGTTGGCGATGGTGGACCCTCCCACGGCCAACACCGCGCATTCAAGAGTGGACGTGCTATATTCCCTCCCTGCACTGCTCTGATACCATTAGGTAAGGAAGAGGGAAGCAATGACGGGTTGAAGCAAGGAGAAGGGTAACCCTCAAGCATGGCAGGACGCCATGGATTGTAGACAAGGAAGTAAGGTTTTTCCAAGCACGCAGAGTTAGACGCAAGGAAGCGAAAGTTACGCGATGGGGTGAGGGGACGTGAAGCGAGCGAGCGAGCGGCGAGCTCGCTCTCGCTCTAGGCTTCACCCTTGGCAAAGCCGAGGTCGAATCACACCCCTCCTCTCCCCCCTTTCCAACTTTCTTGTGCGCACGTCACATGCAACATATCAGCCACAGGCAGAGAACCCGGGTACTTCCTAAACTAGCACATAGTCTGCATGTGACCAGAAAGAAGGTACCAAATACTCCGGTGCCCATCGTTTCGCCAGATTTAGCAGTGCTGCCCATAGTCGAAATCGACATGACAGCAGTGCCCATGTTTTCGAATATCCGTCCGAAAACGGAATTCGACTTCGCTCTCGAGGCCGGCGACTGCCGACCTCGAGAGCGAAATCGCCGACTTCTGACACCGGCCGAGCCGATGTCAGAAGTCGGCGTGATGCGACTTTTGGAGTTCGCAACTGCGAACTCCAAAACTCGCGATAGGGTACACACATATCGCAACCCCCCCCCCAATATCCGACAAACCCCCTAGTGACACTCGGGGGTTTGGGTTTTTTTTTTTTACTTGCCCGGGCATCTGCCTGGCCCCGCGGTAGCGGGGCCCGGCAGATTCCCTTTCATTTATCACACGTGCGCCGCGTCTTGCAAACCCTCCCAAATCTACGACAAACCCCTAGGTTAAATGCAGGGTTTGGGTTTTATTTTTTTACTTGCCCGGGCATCTGCCGGGCCCCGCGGTAGCGGGGCCCGGCAGATTCCCTTTCTTCTATCACACGTGCACCGCAACTCGCAAACCCCCCAAACCTACGGCAAACCCCCTAGTTTAAATAGGGGGTTTGGCAGTGTCATCGCAAGCTCGCAGGGAGGTTTCGCCGCGGAACCCCTCCTACGAGCTCGCGATGCCGGGCGAAGTTCGGCTCCGCCGTCGAAGTCGAAATCCATGTCGAATCCGGTGAATAGATGAGAAATATGACAGTCGTGCCCATTTTCGCTCGAAGAAGGACAAACATGGGCATCGCTGTTATGTCGTTAAAAACCATGGGCATCGCTGCTAAATCTGGCGAAACGATGGGTATATAACTACTCCGTCCCAGAAAGAAAGAACGACGTTGTGCCGTTGATATTCCACTTCAATGGCCACGACTTGGTGAAGGTGGGCGTGCTGGCTGTGGTATCTCGCCTCCCTCAGTCACCTGCGCTAGTGACGTGTGAGATGTGCAACGAGGCCAGAGGTCACTACATGTCTTATGACACAGAAACCAACACACCGGACGACACTCTAGCAGCGCCAATATTGCCGTCAGTCATCTACATGCCGACGTACACAAGTTGGGAGGACACAACAAAGCACAATGAGGATGCGCAAAAACTAACAGTTTGCTACACCCTGTTCTAGTTGTAGAAGAAACACATGGAAAACCCAAGTAATGTGTGAAACTTTCCAACATTTGACTTCATCAGACAACACGCAAACTCAAAATGGACTTCGTCACTTCGGCCATGTCCAGGCACCGAGCCGTCTTGCCTGCAAGACTTGGTTGCAATTCTCGAGGCCACCAAGAGTTCACCAGCCGCAAAGTCTGACAAATATCACCTCAATCTGGCTTTAGTGTGCGAGCCCTATTGGATGAAGTCCACTACATCCATCTGGCAAACATCAACTTGGACGTAAGTCATGCTCTGCTGAAGTGTGTGTCTGAGCCCACTGGTTCGTAACATCTGAGCGACTTGCTTACAGCATTGCAAGAGGTCAGTGCAAAAAAAGGCATTGCACGGGGGCATTGCACAATGGCGTTGCGTGATGGCCACAGAGTACACACTTTGAGAAAACATCAACCATTCACACATAGACTCTGAGGTGGTCTGAGATCACAGCAACGTAACCCACACATCAGCTTTTAGGTGATTCCGACAGGAGGGGCTAACCCCTCAGAGCGCCGAAAGGCTTTGCAGAATCCCAGCTGGGATGATACACAGTGGCAAGCCTTTCGGGTCTCCATGCGATTCTGCCTGGAATGGAATTTCCTCCATCAGTAGATACCCGGAATGACTTTGTACGGCACGCGCTTGCAGTACATGTCCCAGTACTTGCCGTACCTGTAGCACAAGAACAAAGACGACGAGCTCAACATATCATCACCACCAGTTTTGTGAGACGAGGAGAGGGAAAATGCGAGGGAGAGGGACGGGGTTGCGCGGAGGAAGATAGAGAGAGGAGAGGGGGAGTGAGTGTGTGTGTGTGTGTGTGTGTGTGTGTGTTTGTGAGAGAGAGAGAGAGGGGGGGGGGGGGGACGGATGGATGGACAGACAGAAGGACGGACAGACGGACGGATGGACAGATGGACAGACGGACGGACGGACAACCAACCAACCGACCGACAGACCGACCGACCAACCAACTGGCCACCGACCAACCGACCGACCGACCATCTGACCGACCGATCGACCGACCGACTGACCGACTGACCAGCCAGCCTGCGAAACAACCAACCAACCATCTGACCAAACCAAAAAGAGAAAGCACAGAAATGCAGCAGTGAAATACCAAGCAAAGGACTAGAAAATGCCGGCAAACCCACCCACATTCTGATGCGGCTGTGGATTTAAGCATTTCTTTGGACCTTGTCCAGAAGACGATGCCAATCCAGTTGGAGGCATGGTGTGAGAACACACGACAGCCTACACCCCCTTCCTCAACCCCAGCCCACCCCCCACCCTCTCCTCCTCACCCTATCCCTCCCTTTCCTCCTGCTCCCCCACACATCCGCTTGGCTCTCCCCATTGCACTCCCCCTCCCCTCACCCTTCATATCCCCATCCCTCTCAAGACAACCCTCCCACTTCGCCTCCCCAACCCCTCCCCCCCACACCAATCCCCCTCCCCCTCCCCCTCCCCGACCCCACCCTCCCCCCCTCCCTCTCCCCCTCACCCTACCCCGCCCCCTCCCCACCCCCCTGACCCCCTTCCCCCTTGTCTCCCCTCCCCCTCCCCCTA
>SZWC01005533.1:131753-141969 GCA_023375785.1 Penium margaritaceum
AAGTTGTGCATTGCCTTTGCGGTAGCAACACCATGTTAGTGTTGTAAGTGAATCCAAGGGATCAAGATCATGTAGATTTCTTTGCAGAGTCTTCATGCAATAAGGCTTTCTTTACATGCATTTGCTCTAGCTAACATTCATGGTGAGACCAGACCATACTTGGTATCACCTGACACATACAAATGTATGACCGAAGTTAACGCCATGCATCTAGGTGTAACCACTTGCTTTCAAGCATGCCTTGTACTGTTCAAGTGAGTCATCAAGCTCTAGATTTCACCAGTACACCCAACACGAATGGAGAACTTTACAGATAGGAGAGAGATCCACCAACTCATACACCGAGTGCTCATGAGGTCCTCCTTGGATCATTCTCGCAATGTGGCCTTTGTAGCCTAAATGGCCTACAGAATTCCACAGGGCCAAGGTGGTGATGCCAGTTGTAGCAAAACAGATTGTTACATATCCAGAAATAAACAAAGTTACAAAACATTGGTGTATTAAAGCAAAGTGACTACCCTACTGCTTTTTTACTTCAATATTAAATAATTATGAAGGGACGACGAATTCATTTGTTTGGCTACAAGTATAAAATTGTCGGGCTTAAAACGAATACCATTTGTTAATTGGTCATGTGAGGTCGAGACAGTTTTTTAGTCGTCATTCTAGTCATTGTGATCGGTGTTCTAGCACTTTGTTTTGGAACGTCGGTCATGTTTGCTGATTTCGCTCCGCTTGTCGCGACGTTTACTTGGTCGTTGGTCGTGAGATCGTGCGCACGGGTGTGGATCATGGAAAGGGACAATTCTTCTTAGTGAGAAATAGACACGAGACATAGACTCTGGCAGAAAAAGAGCACACCGGTTAGACAACAACGTCTTTGTCCTCGTACCCCTGCATCTCAGGCTCGGACATGAAGCTAACGTAGTCCTTCGCAGCTGCGGACTGGAAATCTGGGTCGTAGACCTTGGTAAATCCACTAGCTCTCCATGCATTCCGGACTAGCTGACTATTCACACACAAGTGACCCCACCCGCGCATCATCCATCCGACAGACGCGTCCTTGATGTGACGCATGCCCAAATTCACGGTGTCGCTGTCCGCGAGGCGTTCACCCACCCATGAACTGTACGCGGTGGAGACCTCGGCCTTGAAAGGACGTTGGAGTCCGACATCTGCCGGCTGCAGCTTCGAGGTACATCCGGCGGGGATGTAGACCAAGATGACCCATGGGAAGCGCTCGGCAACCCATGCCTTGAATGACTCCGAGGCGTGCGGGCGCCACGCGTCAAGGACGAGGAGGAGGCGTGCATGATTGGTCGACAGACGCTGTTCCTTACACTTGGCGATGAAGTAGGGCTCCAGGATCATCGAGAACCAATCATTGGTGGTCTCCACGCTGGCCCATTGGTTTGGGGTGTGGGTGAAGTGCCACTCGAGGTTCTTGAGGGCGAAGTCGGAGTTCTCGCCACGTGGGTGACAAGCGTTGGTTTTACCGGTCCAAATGACCTGAAGTGGTAGCACCTAGCCGTCAAGGGAAGAAGCAGCAAGCGCCGTGACTTGGCGCTTGTCCTCCTTCCCACACACTTTGACCTCCGCTGACCCCTTGGGAGCGTAGGTGTACCGAGGGGCTGGGACGAGCTGGACTCCTGTATGATCCGCGTTCACGACGAAAAAGTCGTTGATTTTGTTGAGGCTGATGAGAAACGCCGCGCGCTTGAACATAGATTCGGCGCTCGCTTCCCAGTCGACTGGAAGCTTCTGCGATGCTGTCGTACCGCAACGCCATGACCACTGGAGTTCATCGGCGACGAACTTCCGACACCAGCTGCGGCAAAACAGTTCGTCGACGTTACGGCCGTCGATCTGGAGGACACCGCGCTCTCTCAGGATTCCATGCACCTTCTCGCGGATGGTGATGCTCGACAATGGTGTGCCGGTCTGACGCATCCGGATGAGCACGGGTAATCTCATTTTTGAGCTCCGGATGCTCAGAGAAGTAGGATCGCCGCCCGCGGCTCCCCTGCACCCTTGATGTCATCTTTGAAGCTTCTTCGATCGGCGCCGAAGGAGAGCTCGATAGCGCTGGAACGTAGATGGATTGCAGACGTTGAGTCCCAGTCTCGTACCAACCACGAACGGTCGACGGAGCCAGCTTCTCATAAATCAATGGCTGGTGCGGCAGGCGGTAGTGTTGACGGAGGTGGTGTATCGCCTTGACAACACTGCCGCACCGAATGACAGAAGCATGGATGATGGGTACGTGTCCGAGCCCATACCAATCCATGTACTTCCCGCGCTTCCCAGTTGACTCTGTGCTCGATGATGAGGATGGTGCAGGAGGTGCAGGCGGGAGCTCGAGCGCGTTGTTGATGCCGTCAGCAACAATGGCGGCAGCATCTGCGACATAGTCGTCTACGAGTTCTTCCATGAGCGCTTGCACCACGGCGCGTTCAACTGCGTCTCGACGATCGTCTGGAACGCGGCTGTCATCCTGACTCGAGGGGTCTCCCACGTCAGATGCTGGTTCGGCCTCGTCAGCTGCATCATTGCATGACTCTGCTTCCTCGTCATCATCGCTTGGTGCCTCGTCAGCTTCGTCAGCGTCAGACTCGGGATCGGAAAAGATCACGCGTCTTCCCCTGCGGTGAGGGAGACGTTCATGGACGCTCTCATGAGGATCTCTATGGCATGTGCCCGTGGTTGTAGGCACGGTAGACTTGGAAGGTGTAACGGATGGTGGAAGCACCATGACGTGCTTCCTTGGCCTGCCAGGACCACGTCGTGTCCTCTGTGGTGCAGCGGGCTTTGGAGCTGCCAGCGCACGTGCAATACGCTCTCGATGCTCTTCTGGAGTCACCTTGCCGAAGAAAGCCTCGAGGGTCGCCATGTTGTTCGTCGACTGGATAGACACGAAATCTAGCACTGCATCGTCGAGCCTGGCGCAACTCCTATAGGCTGCATGAGGAAGGTGTCGTGACGCGACACGACACGACATCTGCGACACGGCTAAAGCCAATGACGAAATCAAAACTCCAACGGTCGACGCGCGACTAGCGACTGTTATGTACATTCGGTTCTCGGATTCAGAGTTTCGAATGTACGCGGACCGTCGCTTGACGAGAGTCGAGACCGCTCTCTCAGGAAATCAATTTGCCATAGAAGACGAATTCATAACAACATAAGCAACCAATTTCGTCCCAAAACGAATACCATATAATAATTAAAAAAGAGGGCAAATCATGAATACATGACGTAAATTATATCAAAAGGCGAAATCAAAAAGCAGTAGGGTATTTCCATGAAAGATAATGGCAAGGCTAAAGGGTGTGAGGGCAAACTAGCATCCAATTATGAGTACAAGGAGGAAAAACTGGTAGGATAAGCTCGTGAATGTACAGGAACTTTGCAAATTATTCCCCAAAGGGCTCGCATGCATGGAGATAGAAGATGGAGTTTGGAATGCGGTAAAAACAAGGGTGATTGCTACGTCTGTGAGGGTACGCAGAGAGCTACAAGAATATGAGGACTCAGATGGAAAAGATGGTGGCTCTGCCAACATACATAGATCAAATGGTGTGAACGCAGATGAGAGAGAGTCACAAAGTTATATGTATACACATATATGTATATGTATGTATATGTATTGTCAGAGAGAGAGAGAGAGAGAGAGAGAGAGAGAGAGAGAGAGAGAGAGAGAGAGAGAGAGAGAGAGAGAGAGAGAGAGAGAGAGAGAGAGAGAGAGAGAGAGAGAGAGAGAGAGAGAGAGAGAGAGAGAGAGAGAAAGAAAGACAGACAGACAGATAGATAGACAGACAGACAGACAGACAGACAAACAGATAGACAGACAGACAGAAAAACGGATGGACAGACAGACGGACGCACGGACAGACGGACGGACGGACGGACGGACGGACGGATAGACGGAAGGACAGGCGGACAGACAGATGGACGGACGGACGGATGGATGGACAGACGGACAGACGGACGGACAGACGGATGGACGGATAGACAGACTGACAGAAAGAAAGATAAAGAGACAGAAAGATAGACACACAGACAAATAGACAGACACACAGACAAAGAGACAAGATGACTGATTGACTGACTGCTTGACTGACGGACTAAGTGAGAGACTGATAGACAGACAGACAGATAGAAAAACACATAGAAAGAGACAGAAAGGCTGACAGACAAATAGACAGACAAATAGGCATATAGATAGATGAATAGATCAATCTCATTCAATGATCTGTGATTTTACATGTGACATGCAAGGTCCAAAGTCTCCACCACAGTGGAATCCGCAAAGAGCATCAAATCCAGCACAAAGATGAGCACACTATGCATAGTCTAGAACATACTCCTGAACTCGTCTTTGTGATCAAGACAAACTCATCCTACCCATCTATCCCCGCTCTCCTTCACCCCTCTCGCACAGCACAATCTACACCTTGGCAATGTCTTGGTGAAAAGAAGCGTCAGCCACACGCTCCGCGACCCGCAATCGTAACTGGTGTGCCTGTGGTCGGTGAAGGGCCACTGCCATGCGCTGGTTGAGGAGGGTGCGTAATGGAACCGACACCACCGCAGTACCTCCTTGTCAAGCCAACCTCCGCTCGGTCACATCGGACAACCTCCGTAAGACCTGGCTGAGGCCTCGCAAGAAGGCCCCCAAAGTCTCCATCGCAGGGAAGATAAACTCCATGTGATCGCGCTCTGCCTCATGTCACCTCATGTCCTCACCGCATCCTCGAGCGCCACTCCCGGCCGCTCCGCCGACCTCCTCCTTAGATTCGGCCGCTGCGGGTCGGCGATGACCACATCCATCGGATGAATGTGACCTGTGGCTGGGTCAAAATATGTGATATCCGGATGCCCCTCTGGTAGTAATCCTGCGTGCTTGATTGTCACTCCGTCCATCTTGCTCTCGCGTACCACTGCTTCCAACTCTCTTATCATTGCATCATGGACCGCCTTCGTGTCCCCTCCCTGAACACATTCGAGGGCGTGTTGTGGTGCGCATGGGTGTATAGGGCTCCTTTCTGTACATGTACACACCGGCATATGGCGCAAGTGTGCAATCGGTAGCCCCATGCGAAACCTACACGCCACTCTCCAGTTCTCCAGTGCCATGTACAACCGGTCTGTGACGAATCGGGGATGTGCAAGTAGCGAGTTCCCACTGTGTTCCTCCTGGACCACCGGCAGCCGCTTCAACTGTGGGAGCGCCTCCTACCCTCCCAACTCCCTTGCCACCATCGGTTGGAGATCTCCAAGATGTTATTGATGGACTGTGTCACACAAGTCCTGAAATAGGCGCTTTGGGCTCCCCTGCCCGCACTCTGCAAGCTGTGGCACCTTGGCTTTTACTACATGTGGGAATCCCTATAGTGCCCTCTCTTGAAGCTCTGCAAAAGTCCCCCTCATCCATGGTCTCTTTCCTCCTCCCTCGTCCTCTCCCTCGTCCTCTCCCTTTTCCTCTCCACTCTCCTCAGGACCGCGTGGATGGAGGACGCATCTCACCGCGTGCCAACACTAGAGTCGGCTATACACAAACGAGAGGCGGGCAAGGTTCCCCACACCCGCCAAGCCCAATCCACCCAGCAGAATCGGGAGCCGTGCCTGTTGGTTAGCGTGTGCCACTGCCTATCGCTCTCTGGTCCCCTGCACCTTGGTGAGTCCTGATAGTCAACAGAGGCATGACCCCACCTCATCGAACCGTTGCAACCGACTAATCCACCACTCTGACGGGGGCGTCAGGCGCGTGAGATGTCGAAGCCTATGGGTGGTACATTTCCTCAAGATGCTAAATACAGCATAAGCATTTGACATGTCAGCGAGCGTCTCTAATATCTCCTCCACCTTGTGTACTGCCACATCCAGACGCGTTTGACAGAAATCCTTTGTCCCAATCGGGCTCCCCAAGATCACCATCTCCTCTGTAGCTTGTGGGACCCCCGCAATGACCCCCAGCGCCTGTCCCACCCCCACCTGTAGGTACAGCTAGCATTTGCGAGAATGGATCTCCATCCCCACCGCAACCAATTCCCTTTATAGTATAATGAACGCCGCCTCTAGCTCTTGCACTGGACCCAGAAGGTACGTGTCATCCAAGCACGCCAATGTTTATCTCGTCTGTCCCATCGCTGCTTGTGCTGCCTCTTGTCCATCCTGTTGCACCAAGGCATAAAGGAAGGGGCTGATCGGGTCTCTTTGTCCCACCCCCTCTCCGACCAAAGCACGCACGGCTTGGATCCCCCCTTATAGTATAGGTCTGAGGGCGGATCATAAAAGTGGACGAGTGCTAGGAGAAGCCACTCAAATCCCCTCGCCTGCACCGCCTCAAAGATGGCTGCTTGCTCGACCGAGCTGCATGCGTTCTTCACGTCGATGTTCATCAACCCCCACTCCATTTTATGGTCCAGCTGGTCCATGATGGTGTGGACCACCGTGTTCCCCCCTCCCCCCGTCGGCACTCCCACCGCCTGCTACAACGGCGCTTATGCTCTCTCCATGTCGATATTCATTGTACTCACCATCCATCTTTATAATATGCGTGGACTCGCCTCTCCCACTACAATTGGGCGTACACCACCATCAGGCTTCGCTAGCGCGATAAACCTACTCGCTGCAAGGAATCCCCGAGCTGTGGGGTGGAGACGTTCCCGACATAGGGAGGTGAGTAGCTGTGCCATAAACCTCGTGAGCCGTTGGGCTCCCACCACTACCTACCAAAAATGGTCCAGCGTCGGACCCAACGGCCCTTGCTGTACCTCTATTGCTGTCCAATAGGGCCCTCAGGACGCTATTTGCATTTGGGAACCTTGTAGGGGCGCACCTCACCATCTCTTCGACCCATGCTGGTGTCGGCCGCCCCTTTTTTGAGTGCTTTGCCTGGAGCTTTGCCAACACCTCCGGTCCAAGCGGTGCCAATGAGGTACTGTCCAAGGCATTACATGCCTTAGACGTGTTCCCTCGGTGGGACATGGTCACCGCCCTCTGTAGTCACTGCTCTCTCGCCTCCTCCGCTTTGTGAGGAAGGCGCCGTGGTGGTGGTGGACGTACTGCTGGCAGAGCATGTACAACGGCCTCTCTCCATAACTTATCCCACTCTCCATGGAGGAACCGGGTCATTAGTGATCTCACCGAGTCAACATCTGAGCCACGCCGGTGCTATGGGGACGTCCTCAGGATGAGGCCCGACATTGCTTGGAGTAGCAAAGGCCCTGCGGCATCCATGGGGTGGGATGTGCACCTCACCAAGGGCACTGTCACAACTGCTCCAACTGAATCCAACGCGCCTACTCGGACTCGTGAGTAGATAAAGGGGGGAAGTACCTATGCCCCATACAGTCATCCCCACTCCAGTCCCTCTGCCTACCGTTACAATCGCTCCCAGCGCTGGTCGCCACTCTGCTCCCCACCTGTGACAGCTACCAGCTGCTGTTCCTACTGGCCTCTACCTGTGGTGCCCTAGCAACTGTCTCCCCTACCTCTCTAAACACCCCCTAATGGTACATCTGAACGTCTTGGTCCCCCCCTACCCACGGTGATGCCATCCCGTGCTCCTCCTCAGGGCCCTCCTTTCACGTTTTCTGCCACTCCTCTCCCTGGAGGCTGGTCTATGGTGGTCTCCCTAGCCAACTGTTTGACCACTGCTGCACCTCCACCACTGATCCCCGCTCCCACAACCTTGCGCTGTCGTCGCTGCCCCATATCCCTCTATGCCATCGGACCCTCCCTCAATTCTCGGTCTCACCTGTGGCCCTCCAGTCCCACTTCTCCCCTCTCTGGTGGTGTCAGCGGGAACAACTCTCGGAGGAACAGGCCTGCCTCTATGTCTGCACCCTCTCTCGTACTCCCCTGGACCACGGGTCCATGGTAAGGGTCACACCCCTCCCCTGGTCTTCTGGGAGACTTCCTGTCTCCCAGTAGATATCCTCCTTCGCCTGCTCTGCCACCAGGATGCTCCCCTCTCAACTGATCCCCCGGTGAGGGGCTCTCACTTTCCTGGCTGCGCTCCCTCTCACGGTGGGCTCGCTCCCGCTCGGCATGCTATCCTCGTGTTTTTCCTATCCGCCGTGCCTCTCGCTGTGTCGCCCGTCTCTCCTGAATCCTCCAACGCTCGGCTTGCGATCCCTCCATCCCAAGGATGTGTTCCGGGTCTGCTAGACCTGCTCCTAGTACCTGCTGCCCTGCCAACCAATGCTGACGCTCTCGAGAGTCAACGCTCTGATCTCAACTCCTGGTGTCCCCCCCCATACGGTGGGCTCCCTCACACACTCCTTTTGTCCTCTTGTGGATCTGTCGTTGAACTCCCTAGAGCGCCGACGTCAAGCACCAGACTCTCTGTGGCGATACTCCCAGTGTCCACTCATCTATTGATTGCTTTTTTGAATGAACTCGCATCCGATCCAAGGACACTACCATGGTGGACCCCATCGTGGAGGTGTCGCCCTACTCTTTGCACCCAATGTTCACTCAATGTTGTCCCCGCCCTTGCCTGGAGCACTCGTTGCCTGTGCCGGCCTCTTTCCCTCCGCTGTGCCCTGTTGCCAATCCTCCCCTCGGGTGTGTCCCGCAATTGCTCCGCTATTCATCTCCTCCAAGGCAGGCTGTGATCCCCCTTCATGACCCCCGACCGGCCAGTCGTCCTAGTGTGGCCTACACCGGTGTCGATGTCCCCCACTCGCTCCTGTGCCTCTCTCCCTCCCTCCTCTGCGGCACTTGTCCCTGATGTACTCGGTGGCACCCGGTCTGACTCAATATCACCTGCATCTTCGCGCCTCCCAGCGGCCTCTACCCCCTCCCCTGTACCCAGAGCCTCCTTGCGTTCCTTGTTCCTTCATCGTCCACGCTGTCTCCTTGTCCCCATCTTCATGGGCGTCCTCCCTGTTCCTGCCGGCCTATCCATCATGAAAGGCCTACCGGCCCCATCTGTCGTCCATCGTACTACGGCCAATGTTGGCTCTACGTCCACTCTTGGTGGGCAGACCCCCGCAACCTCTTCTCCATGCCTCTCCACTCGGGTGTTTTCCCCTTCCTTCTCTTTCTCCTCCTCCTCCTCTTCACCCTGTGTCTGTCCCCCATTCCCCCCACTGTCTCTTCCCGTCATCCCCATCCTTCTCATCACCTCTTGCCCCTGATCCACTTGCTACGGTTGCACTCCCTCCGCTTCCTGCGCTCCCCCCACTCCCTTGGGTACTATGGTCCCTAGCACCAAGGACCTTCTCGCTTGTTTGCTCCTATGTATCCTCCCCCTCTCCTCCTCCTCTCCCCTCAGCCGATTACGGTGAATCTCCCACATATCATGTCTCCATGGACCCTATCGTTTGTTTCCTACCTATCCTACCTATCATAATCACAAGCTTCTTCTGGTATACCCCCTCAGCCATTTCCACTTCCTCTCGCTGTGCTATGCCTCGTCCCTCCAATTGCACTACTCTGTTCTTCAAACATTGACTCGTGTGGTTAATCCTCTCCGCTAGTGCCCACTACACTATCAGGGCCCCCACAAGTTCCCCAAGTTCTCTCTAGTGATGATTGAGCACACCCAGTGTCACTCCACACAAAGTCTCACATTCTCTCGCGACATCCTTCCGTACTCGCTCGTCCTCCCACCGATCATGCTTTCTCCCCCTTGTGTGGGCTGCAACTACCGCCAGCACTTCGCGCGTGGCCTCGTATAACTCTTACACGCATGATTGTGGCGCAATTTGCACCACTTGGACCCGCTGTAGATCCTGTCAAAGGGCATCTGTCTGACTCTGGAGGGTGGTGAAGTGGGTGTCCATGACCTCGCCGTAGCAGAGGAACAACCCTCGGATTGTGTCTCTGGTGTCCTCTTGCATCGCCCTGCATACCGAGACTGCCTCGTCCCAGAGGGTTTGAGCCATCTCCATCCACCCTCGTTGGTCGCGGTGACCCTCTTGTTGGGCTTGGTTTTTCGGGCTCCTTCCTTCTTTGGCCCTTCGTCCTGTGTTCGTCCCCGTTTCCTTCCTCCGGTCCTGGTGTATCTCCTCCGGGCCCCTCCCGCCAAGATCAAGCTCCTCCCGTTCAACCTTCATCTCTGTCTCTTTATGTCCGCTCACCTGCTCGCCTTTCCCCTTTCCCTTTCCGCTCTCAACCGGTTGCCGTCCATCCCTGGTCCTGTCCTCCATGACGTGGTCTTGACGCTCCTCTGTCACAGCCAATACCACGCTGGCCTATATTC
>SZWC01005534.1:3844-18639 GCA_023375785.1 Penium margaritaceum
CGCAATAGGACGCGCTGGACGCATGCAAGCAGCAAATGCGGTGTCAATGACCGCCGGCAGCACGACCGCCGAGGAGGCCTGCCGATGGAGCTGAGCGCGTCGCCTGAGAGAGGAGGCTCCAACGAACTGCGAGAAGACCTCAGCGTGCGTCGGCTCCACCGGATGACACTCCAACAGCGTCGCGTCTCGCCGTCAGTCATCCGCACGCCGATGTACACAAGCCGGGAGGACACAACAGAGCACAATGAGAGATGTGCAAAAACCAACAGTGTTAACGCCAGAATGCAACCGAAAACTAGAAGTGACTGCTCAAAAAACAAAAATGAGCATCAATGGGAGACCCCTCCAAAATCTAGCTCCCTCCCAGCTCTACAGAGCTTGTTACTCAATTTCTATGCCAATCACAAAATAGACCTCTTTTCTGTCAGAAAAAGTTTTCTCAGTGAGCCCTACCAGACGGCCGACAGCCCAAACTCGGGAGCCATCTGTTTTGCCTGAAAACTGGACCATACCATAACACGCACGTTGCAAACGCAGTCGTGCAGTCACAAAGCTGGAAAAACAACAGTGAGGTGTTGTGCTTTGTGCCGTTCCTGTACAGTTTACTGTGACCACTCGGCCGTGTCCATACTTGTGCAGATCCCTGAGGCAGGCGGCCCTGGTGACACCAGCGCGACGACAGGCGGCGGACTACCTGTCTGGAGCTGATTGACCACTGTTCCAGAGCCCCAGATGTCACCGGGACTCCCTGCTGTGCCTTCTACGTCTTGCAGGCGCCTTTCGGCGGACAGGACATGAGGCCCATTTGCATGCTTTTGCATTGTATACTCCCTGTCGGTCAATGGATGCATGCATGTGACCAGTCGTTGCGTGCGTCTTTTGATTCTGCACGTCTAGGTTCAGACGGCGTAGGATTCTGACATGTGTGCGCAGAGTTACGGCCAAAACAGTGTTTTTGGGCCGGTTTTAGGACAGCTCTTGGACTGCCGCGTGCGACACCCGCCGTGCGCCGCGGCAGGTATTTATGCCCTGGACCTGTCAGTTGTCATCTCTCTCTGCATATGCTATATTGAAGCATTCTGACACTTTGACTTGTGTCTCCTAGCCAAACCCTTGCCGTTGTGTGTATGACCTGTGACTGTCGTCACCGTCTGACTAGGCACTGACGCCCGGTCAGCGGCCGTGTTGCTAGGAAGCTTCTACGCACTTTCTTATGGTATCAGAGCAGTGAGACAGATCTCACTGAGCTGCGCAGCAGAGACGCAGCAGAGCAGCAGCGTTGAGAGTCACCGCTGTAGCAGATCTTCTGGGACTTGCTGGAGACGGTCGTTCGCCGTCTGCGTACTCCACCCACCACGTGAGATCGCAGCTGCTGAGGCAGCAGCAGCAGCAGCGCGTACCGCCACGCAGAGGTGTGCGGCGGCTGCGGTGCGTGCAGCCGCCACTCTCCCCCCCTCAGCTGCAGCAACAGAGCAGCAACAGCAGAGGCAGCGGCGGCAGCTGCGCAGCACCAACGCAGCAGCAGCAGCTGCCACAGCAACGTAGCAACAGCCGTGGCAGCAGCAGCGCAACATCGGCGTCGGCAGCAGCAGCGCAGCAGCGGCAGCGGCACAGTAGCAGCAGCGGCAGTCGCGGCAGTAGCAGCAGCGCAACAGTCGTAGTAGCAGCGCGCGGCGGCGGCAGCCAGCAGCAGCTGCAGCGCGCAACAGCAGCGCCGCGCACAGCAGCAGCCGCCGCGTGCAGCAGCGACAGCAGCAGCACAGCCGCCGCTGCCACCGCTGCACACAGAGCTACGCAGCTGCTGCTGTAGTGGACAGCGCAGCTGCAGCAGCAGCGTGTCGGAAGTTGCTGCGCAGCTTCCGCGGAGCTGCCGCACGCCATCGCGTAGCGTCAGAACCGTGACAAGAAAAAAAAAAGGACGGGATGAGCTGACATCAGCATTGTTTGTTGCTGACGTCATCGTGTCGTGCTGAGGTCAGCAACCACTTGCTGACGTCAGCATTATACTTGGCCAAATTTTCAACCGAAAAGTCAAAAGTTGCCAGCGTTTGAAATCCTCGAGAAACACAGACGGTTTTGAAATCCGGCAAACTTGACCTGTCGTCCCATAGTGAGCGGCGACATGAGTTCGCCCGACGACAAGGACAAGGGACCAAGTGATCCCTCCTCCTCTTCTTCAGGGGTACTGAGCCCTCGCTCGCAGGCCATTGAGGACCTGCGCAGCCAGCAGGAGGAGATGCGTCGTCTGTAGCGAGAGCAGACTGACGCAATCCGCATGTTGACTGAGCTCCTGCGCGCTCAGTCCACGGCTCCTCCACGGACTTCTGAGGGAGCTGCCGACGATGCGGCCTCCACCCAGCACTCAGCTCAGGTGCCCGTGACAGGTGCCCCGCCTGCTTCACCTCCTGGTGTGGTCTCCCCACCACCTGAGGACCTTCTTGATGACGAGCCATTCATGCTAGGCTTTGAGGATGACTCCCAGGAGCGGGAGATTCGTCTTCTACAAGAGCGCCTTCGTCAGCTGCAGACGGGTATCCGACCTCCACCCGTGTCCCCGATACGACCGTCACCTGACTTCCCCAGTGATCACCCCCTTCCAGGAGTTTTTCGCGTCACTCGCCCACCTTAGCCTGCGGTTGCTCTCCCCACGGAGCGGCAGCCAAAGGACTTTGAGGCACCACCTCCACGGTACATCAGTGAGGATGGATTTGACTGCTGGGAGATCTTGTTTCAGGTGTGGGCCACTTCTGAGGGAGTTTGGCCTTACTACCACAGCCCATACCAGTCTACAGATCCAGCACAGGTGCTGACAGCAGCCCGTGCCATGCGAGGGCTTCTCTACGCCATGCCACGTGAGATTGTTGTTGACTTCCGTCCCTTCCTCCGCGAGGCTGGCACAGGCACCGGAGCTGATCCTCGTGGAGGCTGGGATCTGGTGTTGTCCCTACTGGCCGCAGAGACGCACGCCACCCGTGCGTCACACATTCGTGCTTTTCACTCTCTCCGTCAGGGACTAGCGGAGCCTGCAGTGGATTACTGGCGACGCGCCATGCGCATCTACACGCGCCTGGGGACCTCAGGGGGCACACAACTGTGGGCGCTTCGGACGATCATGCTCGGAGATCGCCTAGAGTACACCGATATATTCACACGGTACAACGACGCTACTCTCGAGCCTTTCTCAGCCACCCTGCAGTCGGTCCCGTGGGCCCATCAGCTTTTCCTCCAGGTGACGTCGGCCCGCGAGGCAGTAGTAGTACATCAGGAGACTTCCCTCGCTGCAGCAGTCCTTCCCTCACCACCATCTTCCCTCCTGCAGTCACCTTCACCTTCCTCCATCACGACCTCATCTTCCTCCTCCTCTTCGACCCCGTCTACACCCACGTGGACGCAGGGCGTTGCAGCAGCTGCCCAGGGGAAGAAGAAGAATAGGAAGCGCGGATCAGGTCAGCAGCAGTCGTCATCCAGTGGTAGCAGTGGCCGTTCCGTACATTGCTACAACTGTGGAGGTGCCCATCGCTACACCGAGTGCCAGCAGCCGTTCGACTGGGAGCGCATCACTCGCGGACTTCAGGCTGCCCATGCCGCTCGCACTGCGTCCGGCACGTCGACCGCACACTCCTCTGGACGTGCGGCGACTACGACTGCAGTTGTTCCTGCATCCTCACCGGCGAGCAGCAGTGATCCAGACCCACGTGACCGCACCATCGCCGAGCTCCGTCATCTTCTGGCGCTTCGCTTTCAGGGAGGTGCGAGTGTGTTGTCATCGTCGAGTGGGTTACAGACTGCCTGTTCGTCTGTCTTCGTGACTCATGATGACACGTGTGGGGGAGCACAGTCTGCATGTGATGATGATGGGCGTGACTGCACTTACTGGATTCATGAGTCTCACCTTCGTGATGTACGTCCTTCCTTCCCACTGACGGCTCAGAGTACCTCTGATGCCGGGTGTTCTATTGCTCGTTGAACAGTGACGTCCACCAGTTGTTACTCCGGTGGCACTTGGATCATTGATTCCGGTGCCACCCACAACATGACGTGTCGTCGTAGTGACTTTGTGGTACTTGGTCCTGTCACGACTGTCCGTTCTGTTCGTACAGGTTCTGGTCAGTCCTTACCGGTTCACGGTGTTGGGGTTGTATGCTTTGATGGCCCGTCTGGCCCCTTGTATCTCTCTGACGTGCTGTTTGTGCCTGATCTTGAGCTCAGTTTGCTGTCTGTGCGTGCCTGCACTCTCATGGGTCTCTCCGTTGAGCATACCGCTGACTTAGCGACTGTGACTGCTCTTGACACCCGTAGCATCGTCTTGCGTGCTTCAGTCGTAGATGATTTGTACCGCATTGCTCGGCCCTCCTCCCCTTGCTCTCCCACCTCCTCTGGTCGCGTCTTTGTCACTGGTGTTCTATCCTCGGAACACCAACGGTTGCTTCACCGACGTCTGTGTCATGTGGGCTCCGACACTGTGTCAAAGCCCATTCCGACACAGCCCGCTCTTGGTCTTGACGTGGCTTCTTTCGAGAAGCCACCCAAGACCGACTGTCTTTTTTGCGCTCAGGGTAAGATGCACCGGTGCACTTACCCTGATTCGCATTCCCGAGCGCTGAGGCCCCTCGAGTTGGTCCACTCGGACCTGCTTGGTCCTCTCCCGGTCGAGTCGCTGTCCGAGAGGGGCCGGTATGTTCCGACGCTGACAGATGACTTCACCCGGATGCGGTGGGTCTACAGTCTGCATCAGAAGAGCGATGCCGCCCTTGCGGTTTGCCTGTGGCTCGTGATGGCTGAGCGTCAGTCTCGCCACACGCTATATACCTTTCGCTCGGATCGCGGCGGCGAGTTCCTCGACGAGATGGACTCCTTCTTTGCTGAGCACGGCATTTTTCACCACGTCTCCGCTCCTGCTACCCCACAGCAGAACGGTGTATCTGAGCGCTGGAACCGCACCATGGAGGATGCGGTCCGCGCCATGCGGTCTGAGTGCGGTCTCCTGGAGTCCTGCGCATTCGAGGGCTTTGCCTACATGACTTGGGTCTGGAACCGCCTCCCGCATGGTCCGCTTCAGGATCATGTTACACCGTACAAACTCTGGTTTGGTCACCGTGCCGATCTTCGTCTCGCACGCGTCTGGGGATCCCTGGCCTCCGTATGGTACACCGAGGACCAGCAGGGGTCCAAGGTCTCCCCTCGGGGTCGCTTGTGTGCCTTCATCGGCATCTCCCCGCGGTCAAAGGCATGGCGCTTTTGGGACCCCACTCGCCGTCGTGTCATTGAGTCCCGTGATGCGCTGTTTTATGAGTCACTCACATACCGTGATTTGACTTCAATCACAGCGCTCTCTGCATCTCATGTCCCTTCCTGTGAGGGTCCTTGGCGGATGGGGGAGACCTCTTCGCCAGCAACCATTCCTCGCCAGGCTGATGTGTCCGCTCGAGTCCCCTCGATCTCCAGCACTTGATGATCGGGCTATCATTGCCGTTGGTCCAGAGATCCCACCTATCCAGCCTGCTTCGCACCCCACAGGTACCGCTGCTCCCACGTCTCCTCCTGCATCACCCTTTGTGTCTACTAGCACCCCTGTCCAAGCGTATGACCCAGTCCAGCCCACTCTTGTCTCTACGGTGGCTGACACTCCTGTCTCAGTGTCCGGGCAAGCCTTGCCCGCTGTGATCCCCAGCTCAGTGTCCCCCACACACGCATCTCCACGCACGGCATCTCCGACTGCCTCGTCTCAGCCCTCACCAGCTGTGGTCGTACCTGTCCCTGTGGTCGTACCTATTCCTGAGCCTGAGGTGCGCCCCTCGACCTCCGGTTGCTCCCGTGAGCTCGGTGGTCGCCTTCGACCACTGGATTCTGGAGCTCAGCGAGCGTCGGGTTCCGGACCCAGACGTTCCTCTCGTAGCATCGCGAGCGGTGATCCAGGCACAAAGGCCTTAGGCCTGAGTGTTAGCACTGAGCTTTCAGAGGTACACCCAGCATGCCCCATACGGCACGACCTGGTCACTCGCGAGTTCCATATCGCCTGTGACACAGCAGCTGATCTCGTGGCCGTCAGGCCAGACACTGAGGTATGTGCACTTGCCACGCAGAGTTCCCCCTCTATGGCGCCGGACCCGGGCATACTTAGGGAGGCTCTCTCATCGCAGGATGCTGATGCCTAGCGAGCTGCTTGCGAGGATGAGCTTCGCGCTATTCGAGAGCACGGAGTCTACAAGCTGGTCGACCTTCCCCCTGGGAGGAAGGCGATTCAGGTCAAGTGGGTCTTTCGCAAGAAAGTGAAGCCGGATGGCTCACTGGAACGCTACAAGGCCCGCTTGGTCGTCAAGGGGTTCTCTCAGATTGAGGGAGTTGATTACACTGACACCTTTGCCTGTGTTGGCTGCATGACCTCAGCACGAGCTCTGTTCGGTGTAGTAGCTTAGCGTGACTGGGAACTGCACCAGATGGATCTGAACAACGCGTTCCTCCATGGCTCTTTGGATGAGGAGATCTACGTGGCTCAGCCACCTGGCTTTGAGGACGGTGACAAGGTCGGGCGCTTGCGCAAGTCCTTGTACGGCCTCAAGCAGTCTCCACGGTGTTGGAACCGGGAGATCACTGGCACCTTGACTCGCGCCGGATACATACAGAGCGAGGCAGACCCCTCACTCTTCATCCTACCGACACCCGAGCGGTTTACCGCCATCTTGGTCTATGTTGATGACGCCATCTCATCGCGTCTCCGTCGCTGGAGGCCGTGAAGGAGGCCAAGGCTGTCCTGCAGACCCCCTACAGGATGAAGGACCTCGGTCCAGCATCGGTGTTTCTTGGTATGGAGATTGTGCGAGATCGCAGACATCGGACACTGTTGCTGCATCAGGCCCGATACGCACGAGTCGTGGGGGAGCGCTTTAGCGATCTCCTTGGTGTAGTGCCCACTGCTTCCACACCACTCACACTGATGGGCAGGATGCCCTGAAGGTGGATGATCCTACACAGCTGGGGGAGACAGTGGATGTGACCTTGTACCTCCGTCTCATCGGATCTCTGATGTACCTGGCCACTACCACGCGTCCTGACATCGCGTTCGCCGTCAACCTCCTCGCTCAGTTCTTACAAACTCCACGTGCGAGAGCTCTTCACGCGGCTGTGCGAGTGGTACGGTACGTGGTCTCCACGCCGTATCTCGGACTCTGCTTTTTTCGGCACTGTTCGGTGGTCCTTGACGGCTACACTGACAGCGACTGGGCTTGGAGTCTTGACGGGCGCAGTCGCACTGGCTACGTGTTTTTGCTCGGTGGTACGGCTTTGTCTTGGGGAAGCGGGAAGCAGGGCTGCATCGCACGTAGCTTGTCGGAGGTAGAGTATGTGGCTTTGGGGGCAGGGGCTGCTGAGACAGTTTGGCTGCAGTGCTTGTTTCTTGAGCTTGGGCACTCAGTACCCGCCATTGTGCTGCGTTGCGACAACCAGAGTACTCTCGCCATCGCGGAGAACTCTGGTGTTTTTCATGCTTGCACAAAGCACATTGCGGTTGAGCATCACTTCGTTCGTGGTCTGGTGGAGTGACGCGTGATCTCCATCATGTGGGTTGGCACTGACTTGCAGCGAGCTGATTTCTTGACGAAGGCACTTGCCCGCGGAAAGTTCCTGGTGGCCATTCGTTCTGTTGGGCTTCGCCCCATGCGTGACGGTGGTTGAGTGTGGGATGTACATTGCCGTCTCATCTGTCTGTGTCACTCACTATGTGGTTGTACCAGTGCTGCACGCGTATGGACATGCGTACCATCGGGTCATGGGGGAGTGTTGTGCTTTGTGCCGTTCCTGTACAGTTTACTGTGAGCACTCGGCCGTGTCCATACTCGTGCAGATCCCTGAGGCAGGCGGCCCTGGTGACACCGGCGCAACGACAGGCGGCGGACTACCCGTCTGGAGCTGACCGACCATTGTTCCAGAGCCCCAGATGTCACCGGGACTCCCTGCTGTGCCTTCTACGTCTTGCAGGCGCCTTTCGGTGGACAGGACATGAGGCCCATTTGCATGTTTTTGCATTGTATACTCCCTGTCGGTCGATGGATGCATGCATGTGACCAGTCGTTGCGTGCGTCTTTTGATTTTGCACGTCTAGGTTCAGACGGCGTAGGATTCTGACATGTGTGCGCAGAGTTACGGCCAAAACAGTGTTTTTGGGCCGGTTTTAGGACAGCTCTTGGACTGCCGCGTGCAACACCCGCCGTGCGCCGCGGCAGGTATTTATGCCCTGGACGTGTCAGTTGTCTTCTCTCTCTGCATATGCTATATTGAAGCATTCTGACACTTTGACTTGTGTCTCCTAGCCAAACCCTTGCCGTTGTGTGTACGACCTGTGACTGTCGTCACCGTCTGACTAGGCACTGACGCCCGGTCAGCGGCCGTGTTGCGAGGAAGCTTCTACGCACTTTCTTATGAGGAGTTACGGCTGCTTAAATTCAGGCATCGTTTACGCTAATCCCTGGTACCAATTGTGCTCGAAAATCATGAATCTTGGACCCTAGGCATGAAACAATGCTACGAACGCAACAGTGCAGTCAGACTCGGCGCTCGACGTGTGCAGGCAGCATATGAAGCGACAGTGCCTGCTAGACGACATGACTGCCGAGGAGGTCTGCCGATGGAGCTGAGCACGAAGGAAGGAGGAGGCTCCAGTAGACTGCGTGTAGGCATCAGCGTGCGTCGGCTCCACTGGACGACACTCAACCAGCGTTGCATAAAGGGAGAGAGAGAACCTCACGGACGCACACCGATTGTACTCACAACCTTCTTGAACGAGTCACGGGACAGTGCCTTGGTCAGGAAATCAGCCAACTACCGTGCTGAATCAAACCAAACAATGCTCCTGCTGCCGTCATGCAACAACGAACGCACATAGTGATACTCAACATTGATGTGCTTCGTGCGAGTCTGATGCACGTCGTCATTGTAAGCAATGGCCATGGAACTTTCATCGTCACAGTTCAATATGATGGATGCAATTGACTGACGCAACCCAGACAACAGGCGGCGCAGCCACACGCTCTCACAAGCGCCAGAACCAAGGGCCACATACTCAGCCTTAATAGTGCTGCACGTAATGCAGCCTTGCTTTGCCGCTATGCTAGGATGCAGCCGTTCCGCGAGTAAGGAAGATCCACCCCGTACGACTCTTACCATCTGGACTGCCGGCCTAGTCACAATCGGTACAACGGACGCTTGTCGATGAAATATGAGGCCTCACCGTGGGGTAGAGATGACGTAGCGCAACACTCGAATTGCGGCCTCAAAGTAGAGGTGATGCGGCGCCTCAGAGAATAATGTTAGGAGGCTTACGATGAAACCAATGTCTGGACGTGGTCATGTCTACTGGCTCACCCACCACGGTTGGATCAGTGCTGTTGAGCATCGTCTCGCCATCGGGCGACATAGGTGAGGATGGTCTCCGCACGAGCGCCAAGTCCTCGGCGAAATGTCCGAACAAGGTCTAGGCGTAGGCGGCCTAATGGACATGCACGATGCCCATGGTGCGATCATGCCCAAGCTCCATGCCCAAAAAGACTTGTGCTGGCCTGAGGTCCTTCATTTTGTTGGCAGCATGCAGCAGGTCCTTGACCCGTTGGATGGCAGCTGCTTTCGGCGATGCAATGAGTAGGTTGTCGACAAAGACAAGGACAGCAACGAGGGTCTTACTTCACGGACTGATGAACAACGCGGGATAGGTAGAGCTACGAAGGAGGCCCTGGTTGAGAAGCGTACAAGTGATCTCCTGGCTCCAGCAGCGGGGTGACTGCTTCAAGCCATAGAGGGTCTTCCGCAGCTTCCAGACCTAGCTGGAGCCATCGTTGAAACCTGAAGGCTGCACCATGTAGAGCTCCTCGCCCTCCAGTGATCCATGGAGAAAGGCATTGCTCACATCCATCTGATCGATTTCCCACCCGTGCCGGGCAACCAGGCTGAAGAACGCCCGAAAGGTGGAGAATCGATCCAGTGGGGCGAAGATCTGGTCATAGTCGACTCCAGGGACCTGAGCAAACCCCTTGGCTGTGAGACGGGCCTTGTACTTGTCCAGTGATCCGTCGGGTATCCACTTTCACCGGATAACCCACGATGGCCTTACGACCCCGGGGGAGGTCGACAAGTTCATAAACGTGATGTTGCTGAATGTCGGCAAGCTCGTTGGCGCATGCAGTCTCCTAGTGAGCGGCCTCGGGAGATGCCGGAGCCTCACGTAGGGTGGTTGGGTCCTTTGGTCGCTCCGTGGGGCGGACAGTGAGGGCGCGGCGTCCCGCGCCCCTGGTGGCACCTGCTTGAGCGTGGCCGCAACGGCATATCGGTCCTCCTGATTGAGTAAGGCATATCCCAAAGCTGACCTTGGATGTAGGTCAGTGATGACTGCCAATGTGGCCAAGCCAAGTGCCTTTGTGCCGGGGTCCCCACTCACGACTGTGGAAGTGGGTGTGACACGAGGTGAGGAGCCTCGTGGGAGGACAGGGGGTCGTGGCGCGAGAGGACGTGAGGAGGTAGCCTGAGTGCTCACGGTTGGCCTGGGTCTAAGGCTCCCACCTGGACCGTGTGTATAGCGCGCAGATACGAATAGGGCAGCCGGCCCTGAGGGGCTGACAGACACGAACGGGACGGCCGGATGTGAGGGGTTGGTGGACACGGACGGGGCAGCCGACCCTGAGGAGATAGCGGGCCCTGACGAGGCAACCGACCCTGAGGGGATGGCGAACACATATGGGGTGGCCGGCCCTGATGGGCTTGCGAATATGAACAGAACAGGCAGCTCTAAGGGGCTATCGGACACAGATGGGGCAGTCGACCCTGAGGGATTGGTGGACACCGACGGGGCAGCCGGATCTGAGGGGCTGTAGGACACAAATGGGGCTTCCGGTCGTGAGGGACTGGCAGACACAGAAGGGGCAAATGGCATAGACAGACCCGCGAGCGCTGACGATGGAATGCCCGGACGCGGCTTGATGCACAACGGACCCACCACTCCCCCCCACAATGGGAGGAACATCAACACGCCGGAGAGAACGAGGTCGTAGGGAAAGAGGTCCTCAAAGAAAAGGGCATCTCGCGACGCGACGATGCAGTTTCGGGTGGGAACCCAGAAACGCCATGCCTTCGACTGACGCGAGACACCAAGGAGGGTGCAGGGACGGTCGCGAGGCTCGAGCTTGCCACCCTAGTGTAGGGCAGGCAACCACACAATGGCTACGCAACCCCAGACCTGGGCCGGACAAAGGTCGGCTCTCTCACCACACCACTGCTGGTATGGTGTGGACTGACGGAAAATGGGCCCGTAGGGAATCCGGTTCTAGATCCACGTCATGTAGGTCATGGCCTCAAAGTAGAAACCGTCAGAGATATCGGATTCGACCCGCATGGAGCGGACGACCATGGTCTAGTTCCAACGCTCAGAGACGCCGTTCTGGGCAAGCGTGTAAGGCGCCAACCTCTCATGATGGACACCACGGGAGGCGAGGAAGAGTATGGTATCCCCCAAAAACTCACCCCCGCGATTGGAACAGAAGCGACGGAGGGAGAGACCACACTCACATTCAACATGGACAAGCCAGTCCCGAATAGTGGGAGCGACGTCGCTCTTGTGCCGAAGGCAAAAACCCAGCGATAGCGAGAGGAGTCGTCCGTAAGTGTCAGGACATAACAACTGCGCTCACCGACTGAATCTGTCGGGAGGGGATCCATGACATTAGAGTGGACCAAGTCGTGCGCGCAATTGCTCGAGAGGCAGAGAGGAGGTAGGTGGAATGGTACATCTTCCCCTGAGCGCAATCAATGCACTTGGTGGGACACGACAGAGGAAAGGAGGTTAGATCAAGGCCCGTGGCTGGCTGCGTGCGAAGCATGCTGTCAACAGCGGTTGAGTGGACATGATAGAGGCGGCGATGCAGGAGACGCGTGTGCTGCGGAGACAGTGTACTAGTAACAAACACGTGGCCAGTGTTGGCCTATGAGGAGGGAACAGAGGTAGAAGTGGACATGCGCGGCACATGCCACAAGTTGTCGCAGGTGGTAGCATGCAAAGCAACACGACCTGATGAACGCAATGACACAGTGCCCATACCATGCGAGTGCATGACGTCCACACTCATGCAATCAAGGACGGTGACAGACAGGAGACTGAGCTCAAGGCGAGGGACGAAGAGGACATCAGTCACGAAGACATCACCAGCAGGACCACGGAAAGGAACGTTGTCGACACAACAAACGGTTAACACTTGATCAGAACTCATCTGAACCCCGGTGACATCAGTGACGGAACCAAGGATATTTAAGGCCTCACTCGAGGCTGTCATGTGATGCGTGGCTCCGAAGTCGATGATCCAAGTCTCTGACGGGTCTTGGACCAGTGTGGCCAGGTCACTAACATTCACACAGCAATGGGCAACTAGCGCTGACGCAGTGGACGGAGGTGAGAACCAGGACTGCCAGCCATCCAGAGAGGCAACGTCATCACAAAGAGGAGCAGGTGGGAAAGGCATGGTAGAGGATGGTGTGGATGAAGACACAGGACACGACCGTAGCACAGACTATGTCATGCAGGGCAGGGAGGAACTAGTGACTATGCAACCTGCACTTCCCTCGAGAGGAGGGCGAGGAAGGCCGAGTTGAAGTGCAATGAACTGCTCCTACTGACGCTCACGGGTGGAGAGTCTGACGGAGTGAACCGACTACGGTGTATTGGCGCCGGAGTCCAGGAAGGAGGTGGAGGATACTGTCGGAGGCGTCCGTGACGGAGGAGGGGGCACAAACGACTGCAGAATACACTACGGTGGAGCCGTCGCAAGCGGTGCAGGTACAGTAGGAGCAACAACGTTCGCGGTAGTGGTGACAAGGCGACACTCGTGTTGGCGACACATGGTGGCAATAACGTGAGTGTTATGGGAGCCGCCGGTCACGGCGGTGATTACATCATCATGCTCAGGTCAGATGCATGTTTTGATGCTCCCATTGTATTTTACGTGAAAAACGGTGTGAAATAACCGGGTCATTCGGTGCAGGGACGAGAAAGCTACGGCCGTGCAAAGGTGGGAGGCGCACCTCCAGAAAACAATAGACATACCGGTTCGACCCCGCGCACGGCGGAGCCACTTTCTCGCCTACTGCAGCCAAAGCGCCCCTGGATGGATGCTTAGCCAATGAGGCAAGGTTCATTGGGGTCCATGGGCGCTTCGGGATGGCGGTCGGAGCTGCCTTGGCAAGCAAGGGCGCTTCGGGCGGCCGTGACCTTCGTTGGCGGTGCTGCCAGCGGCCGTCACGCGTGGGGCACTCAAACGGCCATAACTTCGCTGTTTCTTCACAGATTGAAGCGTTCTTTAGTGCGCTGGAAAGCTCGTGGCGCGTATTACATGATGCATGGGTCATTTGTTTGAATGCGCTTTGGTAGAGGGCTTTGGAGCGCCGAGGAGCTTTCGGCTGGCTCATAGGGGCTGATACATAAGGAAGCCTAGGGATTATTCTAGGCATGCCAATCTTACGTAGAGACTATGTACATTGTCTTGTACTGGTACATCGAGTCTAAGGATTTACTCCTTGCCCAACTCTCCTTGTGTTCCAAGTATTGCACCGCACACGTCCATTTGATCCTACAAGTATTCCATAGCGCACCTTGGTGTAAACGCCGTCGGGAGAGTCGCACGGTGGGAACCTCGGTCACTAGCAGCGGTCTTGCTGCTAGGAGAGGGTCGTGTGACATCTCAAGTGTTGGTCCACACACCAAGGGGTCAAGGATGGGAGGTTTGTCCCAAGGGCTTGGCGTGTGACCGTCACACCGGACGCCCCTCAGTTCACATTTGGTGTCAGAGCAGGTAGACGTTTGCTCGGTCTTTACGCAGACCCAAGGGAGGCAACAGATCTGCCACAACTGCGTTTGGCCAGAATTTTTTCGTCACAGCCAGAACTATGGCGGCAGCGGCATACGATCAAGCCTACCTCATGGAGGAGATCCGGCATGCTCTTGACGAGTTGCGTCAAGAGAACCAGCAGCTGCGCGTAGAGGTTGAGGCGAGGTACATCGGCCAAGGGAGCAGTGCGTTGGGGGGTGTCGCATTGGCATCCGCGCCTGCCTTTCGGCCACCCAAGCCAAAGGAGCCGGCGTTCTACACTGGCAAGGGCAGTGCGAGGGAGTGGCTCTTCATGGTGAACTAGTACTTCACGGCGTTGGGCGTTCTCGTGGGAGAAGATGCCATGAGACTGGAGTACGTTCCGACGCTACTCCGGGGAATGGCGCTGTAGTGGCGGTCGACATTGTGCCGGCGGAATGCCGCTGGGTTGCCGGACGGGCTAGGGCCGGGGCTGGGGCACGGCTCTAGCCATTGCTGAGTCTAGCGCTTGGGCGTGAAGTGCAGCTCGGTGCGCGGGCGTTGACGGAGAAACCAGAGACGTGGGAGGAATTCGAGACGATGCTCCAAGTGTGTTTCGACCTCCTTAAGGGTAGCCGGGTGGCACGTGACAAGATCAAGCACGTCAAGCAAGGCGGATCGGTCCAGGACTACACAACACACTTCATGGCTTTGGCGGCGCAGATCGATGACCTCTTGGACGCGGAGGCGTACGACCGCTACCATGATGGCCTGAAGCCGCACGTCCAACGTGAACTCGTGGTGCTCGGGTTGCGGACCTTTGCAAAGTTGGTCTCGGCGACGGAGTGCATCGACGCGGTAAGCTACAATGCGCGCCGAACCAGCTATGCAACACAACCATGGGTGGAGCAGCCGGGTCAGGCTGTGTCCATGGAGGTGGATGCAATCCAAGCCGGGCAGCGGGGTGCGGGGGGGGGGGGG